>JAKCPI010013125.1:0-115596 GCA_023213315.1 Euborellia annulipes | reverse complement strand
AAAATGACATAAGGATGGTTCTAAATTTAATATTTTTGTTGAAGGTTATGATCGCGGCCTTGTTTCTTGGATTACTAATGATAATCTAAAAATTTTGATCATAACGAAAAACCTCTTGGAAATTAAAAAAAAATTTTTTTTTTTATCTCGCAAAAGTTTTTAGGTCGGCTCTTAAAGCAAATAATATCACCTCCCTCCGGCCACTCATTTATAATTTTATGTAGAATTTGTGTTTGATTATTATTATTTTATTTTTTTTTTTATGTAGAAATGAAATTAATAAAATTTCACAAAAGGTCTGGGAATAATTTTAAGTAGAATTTTAAATAGGTAGAAACTAGCCACACCGCCCCACCCCCTACCCCTGGACTCCCCTCGCCTTTTCTTAACTATGAGAAGCCACCCGCCTTGGCTTTGCCCCCTGGAGCTCGGACTGCAGCCGCTTCCGGCGGACTCTTGCCTTTTCTTAATTATCAAAAAAAAATTTTTTTTTTTTTTAAACACACACTTTTTTCCCATTCACACAGTCTTTTCGGCCAAACTTAGGCCATATAAGACTTTTACGATAATCGGTATTATTTATAATATCTATTGGGGGTCCAGGCATTTTTACTGAAGCCATTTGGTATCCAAATGGCTTAAATAAAATCATCGGACTACGAAAATCCAACCTCCTTTAAAATAAAAGGAAATTTTAAAAAATAATTATAAATAAAAAAATAAAAATTTTTTTTTTTTAAAAAAAAAATTTTAATAAAAATTTAAATATTAGAGATTTTTTAATTATTTATAAGTTTTTGTTAGAGGGTTTTAATTTAGGAGATTAATAAATTAATTATTTAAAAAAAAAAAAAAAATCATTATGAAAAAATAGGTATTTTTGGGTTTGGGAGAAGGCGGGGGGCCCGGCCCCCGGGCCCCCCCCTCTGAATACGCCAATGTTTTTACTATCTGGGGCCCGGAACCCGCGATGTTTGGTATACGAAGTTAGCACGCTAACCTCTACGCCAAGCCCCGAGAGCATCAATAGAGTTAACAACAAACAAGATACTGTATATCTCTGAAACCACTCATTGAATAGGGATGAAACTTCTATATATTTATAGTAAAATATAAAACAGAAGATAATAAAATTTGTAATGAATTGGTCAGCGGAAGGCAGTAAAAGACTCAATATTTATGGACAAGCACGATTTTCTCAAATTTTCTTAGACCATATGTAAATCTTTTGGTGCAAATTAAGTAGCATCTCAAGCCTTCGACCCCTAAAGGAGGTAGAGGAATTTAAGTATACCCTAACTCTCCACTTTTTTGTAAATCTCGATCAAAATTATAAATGAAATAAGATTTTATGATAAATTCATGATAAGAAAAAAATTAAATTGGCTTCACAGTAGATTTGTATTGATTAATAAAAAAAAAAAATGATTGAATTTCAGAAAGGTTATACTTTATTAACTCTGAGCTCTTCTCGTTATCAACGTTTGAAAATATTTCCAATTTCAAACAATGATGCCCAAATAAATGGGAAATAAATGAAGCAGATTTTTATGGGTATGGCCTGGCCATCTCGTCACACGGACAGATTCATTGATTTCAATTCATTCAAACTACTAAACAAACAAAACAAACACATTGAGTTTTATTTCTATCTATCTACCCAATGGCCTACGGCTGGAAGGGGCAAATAAATAAAAAAATTTCTATCTATCAAAAGGAATTATCAAGTTTTTTTTTTTTTTTTTATTTATTTTAGTCCCCCAAAATAAATAAATATGAACATACACATTCAGATGTCAAAAAAGAGTGAATGAATATTTAGTTGATGATAAATATTTTTGGCACATAAAAAAGATGAAAAGTAATTATAAAAGATAGCCCAAAAAATATCAAAAATAATTTTTTGAAAAGTGAATTAAGTCAAAGCTCCAAATTACCATGTCTTCACTTTATAGGGGAGAGAAAATGAAATTTTCAGCAACAAGAGTGAATTATGATAATATAATTTTCAATATAATTATTTTCAATTTTTTAAGAAATATTAAAACATTATTGTTAATAATATTATGTTTCTCCTTTTTTACTTTCTCTTACCAATATATAGCTATGTTAATATATAGAGAAAGTTTGGATTCATGTCAAAAATTCGATGTCGAGATTTTGATTAATATACACGTTTTGAGGTCCCCTCAATCCAATAAAGTGATTTTGTCGCAACATGGTCTGTCTGTCTGTGAACAAAATATCTCAAGAGCGAAAAGAACCAGGAGATTGAAATTTTATATTTAGGTAAGGTACCCCCCGGAACGTGAAGCTTTTGAACAAAGTAGACCAAAGAGTACTAGTACTTTAATGATGCACTTTTTTCAGTTTTTTTTTTCGCGATTTTGATTAAAATTCAAAAATCAATTATTTTTTAGATGCTCTTTAAAGTGTATATTCTCATTTTGCAATTGAAATCTTCTGAAGACCACTTTACTCTTGTACTTCATAGGAAAGATAGGAGAAATTGTTGCCATGGTAACAAAATATAAATATTTTCTCATACTCAAATTTTACATATTGAAATTCGAATGTACTGTGCTGTCGGAAACTAAATATATGTCGACACAAAAAATTTGGTGTGACAAGCATAGAACACAACTTTCGAATACCGAAGGTAAGAGATAGTTGTTTGTTGTGCGACCAGTCACACCAGATTTTTTTAACTATATTCTTCCTGGCTGCATGTGGCCACTGGTCACTATATGTCTTCCGGATCTTAAAATTAATTTTATTCAACATTCATTAAAAAAAAAAAAAAAAAACAGTCTTGATGGACCAATCTCATATCATTTTATTTCGCATATATTTCAACCTGTATCACGCCTGGTCATCTTCTGTATAAAAATATGATTTGTGTCATAGAATGTATTTTAAATAAATTTTTCATTTTTCAGAGAAGAGGGGACCCAAAATTGCGTTCGATATTTTTGTACTGAAGATGACCAGGCGTGATGACGGTGGAAATATCTGAAAAATTAAATGATGTTATAAATTCACACATATTTATCAAGTTTTTGTCTAAACCTTTCTAGAATTTGTTATTTAGATTCTATTTTAAAGCAAAGACCCAATTGGAATATAACGAATTTATACTAAAATTAATTTTATTCAACAATATCAAATCATGTGTTTATGTTGAAACCGCAATTACAAATTTTTGGAAATATGCTTTAGGCCTATTCTTATTATCATTAGTAAGAAAAAATAACAGTGAAAATGGAGAATCATGATGGGTAGAATAGTTGATAATTACTATTCATAGATGATTAATTCGACTTTAAATGAAAATTCATTAACTATTCTGTTTTTTCTCTTTTACTCTGCTTTTTCGAATAAATTCAAACGATTATCTATGAATGAACGAATGAATGAAAGACGAATGAATTAATTTCCTTTGTTATCTCTAAACAAGGGAGCTTTACTAAAAACTGAGTAGTATTTTTCTATTAAAATACATCAAGAAATATTTATTATATTTATGACTATAAATAACTAAGGTAGCTTTGTTTATGAGTTTGAATTTCTAAATTTTTAATTAATTTATTAGCCTTAAATAATATTCTCTTTTAGAAGCTGATGTATCGCATATGCAACGTAGAATAACTTATAACATGTCTCTTTGAATCACAGATAAAATGAAAGGAAAATGTATTTTTAAGTAGGATTATAATTCAAAAGAGATAGAAAATTTTATATTTAAAAAGAGAATAATAGGGAAACCGGAAGTTCGTTCCATGCGGACCGAATTTATCTTTAAAAATTTCTAAATGTTCTTTGAAGCATAGGAAAAATTGATAAGTTTGCTGTCAATTCTATTTAGTAGATAGAATTCATTCATATTCTTGGATGATTAGTTTTGTATTATTTAAGATCGTAATAAATAGATGTAGGTATTTTGGACACTACACTCACTCTATATTAATAAAAAATTAAAGTTGTACGGTGACTTGGTACAAAATAAAAAGACCGTAGAATGTACATTTTAATTTTTTACTTGTTTCATATTTATATTCAACTTTGATATATCTTTTGAATAGATACTAATTTTATTCCCATTATAACAGAGAAAGACAGAGAGTTTAATGGGAATTTAGTTATCGTGCAAAAATCCAGCGAACAATATCTCCCTCTATGCCTCCCTTGGGTCTAAAAAAAAAAAAAATAAAAACTTTATACATACGGACGTATTTTAATTTAATTCTTTTTTTATTTAAAAAAAAAAAAAATTAACTTTTGTTCATATAATATGTTTCACGTACGATAAGTTTTTAATGTAAAAATAATTATTATTAAAATTAAAAAAATTTTTCTATAAAATGAAAAGTTTTTTAATTCAATGAGAATTTATTATATAGAAAAAATCGTTTTGACTTTACGCTTTTTTGGAATGATAATAGAATATCCTAGATAGGCTCATTTTGAGATGTTATTCATTTTCAATATAAGCCTACTCCTAATTTTGTTTTTATATGGAATTTTTTTCACGGTTTTGATTTAATATGGTTTACAATAAAAACACAATCTCTTTTTTATTTGATTGCATTTGTTTTAGCAAGGTTAAAAAAATATGATAGAAAAATTCTCTAATATTTAAAAAAAAAAAAAATAAATAACAGATTATATAAATTTTGCTTTATATTAAAATTAAATAATAGACCATGAAAAGCCACGCCCTGTGGCCTAGAGTTTAAAGATGTTGACAAATGTGAATATTGATAATCTTAAAGCCAAGGGGTAATTAGTATAATTTGTTAGAGCCTATATGGCCTAAGATCCCGAAAAGAAAAAAAAACATGAAAATAAATTTTTCTGTCACATTGAATTATGGTTCTATTCGTTCTTCATTCAGGATCTATTTCACCCTTGCTTAAGTTTGCTTAATGGTTGCCTATGTCTTGTTTTGAAGGCGCCCTAATGAAGTGTCATTTATTTTATTGGTGGTTAGTCTCATGGACTGTGTAATGTTAATAACAGAATTAGATGTATAATCATTTATAAAGCAAGACTAACTAAAATTTAAATTCCAAAAACATTCCTCTGATGACATGTTAGTACAGTTCAGTAGCGTAACGTTTTTTAGCTGGGCCCCCCCGCAAACCTTTATTTCGGGCCCCATTATTAGATCATACAAAAAATATTTTTAAAATACCGTATATCCCTGAACCCTGAGGGCCTCGAGCCCTCTCAAAGAGAAATTTTCATTAAATTTTTTACCTTTTTTATCGGAGCTCTCTCAAAGAGAAATTTTCATTGTTTTTTCCGTTTTTATCGGATCCCTGAGGGCCCCGAGCCCTCTCAAAGAGAAATTTTCATTATTTTTTTTGGTTAATCTTTACTATAGGACTCCAAGCCACCCAGGGGCTTACACTTCACTAGTTCACTCTTTTGACATTAGCCGAGAATTCCCTAGTTGTTTTATATTTTTTTTAATCTAAGGAAACCGAACTGCGACCGAAGGACCGAAACAATTAGGTCGGGACCCCTGCAAGTTGTTTAAAAAAAAAAAGATTATTACCTTAACCTGACCTCGAAGCCACGCCAGCGCCCCCTGGGTGGCTTGGAGTCCTATAATAAAGATTAGCCTTTTTTTTATCTAAATTTTTCCATTTTTATCGGAGCCCTGAGGAGATACAGCTTTTAGCCCGGCCCGACCCGTGGGCCCCCCAAGGTCCGGAGCCCCCCGCATCGTGGGGTCTGCGGGGGCGTACGTTACGCCACTGGTACAGTTATCTATTCAAGTTATATATTTTTAAAAATTTGATAATGAAAATAAATTGAAATATGAAATGCCATTTTGAAAAATAAGATGGTTTAGTAATATAATTTATTTTTTTTGTTTTTTATTAAAAGGAAATTAAAGGATTGAAGCATATGCTTATTAACACCCCTCTTTCACACTTCTTGTCTTGATTATAGTGTAATAGAAAATATATTAATTACCATCTATTCAGAGGTTAAATAACCTGTTCACACATTTTAATTATCTCATATGAATAGCGACTGATAAATGTGCACCCTATTGCCTGCTGTCTTTATTCCTATCTATATATATAAATCTAGAAATTATACTCGCGCGTGCATTTGATATCTCTCATCCCATCATATGGGAGGATATAATATAGAGGAGCAAGCAGCCTTTATCACGATATCCTCTTCACCTACGACCCTACCCTCTCACTTCAAATACTCCACACTCGAGATGATTGAAACGTAACGCGTGCGAAAATCCTATTTACTCAAGAGTGACATGCGACATCAACCCCTGGGGGTTGATGATAGAGCCCCCTGACCATGTATGTCATCGGAAGGGTGAAATCGGTGACAGATATGTGTTTAGAAAAGGGATTGGCCTGATGACTGATTACCAAAAGGATTGTCTTTTCTATCTAGGATCGATGGTTATTAGTCCCAGAGGACACTTGTAATCTGATTGAGTTCGTAATGGAATTTCGTGAAATTATATATGCATTTGCAGCCAAACCCCATCATCCCTTTTACCCGCCCTCTCGTGTTTTGCATCATTGGGAAATAATAGAGGGGACGAAGGGGGTGATGTGCGCATTCAGAGTATGTACCATAAACAGATGGAATCATCAGGTATTATTTGCAATCAATTAAAAAATTCAAGTATTATTCAAATGCTTTCAAAGCAATATTTTTCTATATTTTATGTGATCGAGCCCTATTTATTTATATACAGTTAATTGAGTGTTCCTAAAGTATGTGTTATTTAGCCTATAAAAAAATATTTATGCATGAAATAAACGAAAAAAGAGAATGGAGGTAGAGGTGTATTTTCGATATCTATGTTTTAAAATTGTTTTATATTTAAAATTGTTTAATTTAGTTATCCATTTAACAAAGAAGAAAAAGAGTCCAGGAAAAGATTATTTGTCGTAAGATACACATTGGCAGTAATCTTTTTCTAAAGATCCAAAAAAAATCAAAAAAAATTTTACTAAAAAAAAATTAGAAAAATAATTAGAGCTTTTGTATGTATGTAATCAAAAAAAAAAAAAAGAATTATAACGTTTAATCAAAGTTGAATTAATTTATAAAATAAATAATGAATTCTATTTTTTTTTTATATAAAATAAAATAAAAAATAAAATACTTTATATTTGTTTCCATATGTCCTTTGTAAAATTTAATTTTTTTTAACCCTCTTGATAATCAAGAGAAAAAAAAATCAGATTAAATTATAAGTTCACATAAAAAAAATTAAATTAAATTAAAATTTTTGAATATAATTCGTAGAAAAATTCAATTTCAAACATACATATAATAATGGCATTTAATATATTATAATCAGGAAGTTTTAATTTACTTTTTTTTTTTTTTTTTTGCATGCTATCAAATATCCCGACAGCTGCTGGAGTTTCAAACCCTAACTTTTGTACTAAAAACCATAAAAAGGCAGTCAAAAGGTTTGATATGGAGATAACGACTTCAAAGAGTTGGAAAACACTTGAATCTGGCCAAGGACTCAACTTAATGAGAAAATTCCGATTTTAGAGAATTTCCCAGGAAATTATTTTCGAAAAAAAAGAGTGAGGGTAAAAAAGAAACTAGGTGTTCTCTCTCTCCCCTTGACTTTCTTGTAGGCCGTCTTCAAAAGATTTCAATGGCAAAATGAGAATATATACATTTTAAAGAGTATCTAAAAAATAATTGATTTTTGAATTTTAATCAAAATTTTGAAAAAATCAAAAAAACTGAAAAAGTGCATCAGTACAAACAAGTATTAAGGTGCGCGTCTCAGGGTGCTAATTTTGGGAGTTTCTAGGGGCTATAATTTTGAAGCTATCGACCTCAAATTTTTTTTTAAATTAAAGCTATTTAAAATATCTACAACTTATAGAAGCCCTTTTTTTTGATTTTCGAAAAAAAATATTTTTTTTTTAGATTAATCGCATTAAAGAAAAGATATTTTAAAAAAAGGAGCTCTATAAGTTGTAGATAATTAAATTAGTAATCATTGTGTTAAAGAATAATTAATTTTTTACCCTTAATTAATTAGCTGGAAGCTCTAGAATGAAATGGAATGAATCCCTTGTATTCCTATGGAAAAAAACTAACGCCATCTCTTGCCGCCTAGAGTAACTCGGTTATCAATAGCTTTCTAACCGTTTTTCGAGACGTGCACCTTAATAATAGTATATTTTGGCCGATTTTGATACAAAGCTTATTTTCACGTCCTAGGTGGGTGTTAAACTTAAATATAAAATTTCAACCTCCTAGCTCAATTCCTTCATGCACATGCCAGACGAACACATACATAGAAATAATTTCAAAAATGTTTTTTACTCCACCATAAAAATTTCGAGGTCCAATTTTTTAACGATTACAATAGTTTCTCTACCACGTACACGAGAAAGTAAAAAGGAAAAGTATAATATTTATATCCGATGCCAGTTTTTCTTATTTATAAAATAACATCAACAAAAATTCTATTAAAAAAATTAAAAAAAAAAATAATAAAAATTATTAAAATCGTCATTTAGAAGTGTTACTTTAAACGAGAGTAAAGAAAAAAAAATTGGTAATCTACCAACAATTCTGCCGCCAGACAAAAAATTTATAGTTGTATGTAAATGAAAGTTCATTGGACTTGTAAGAAATATTTATTTACATCATTTGGTAACCAAATGATTTAAATAAATATTTAACGGCAAACCCACTTTTGTATTTATACATTTTGGTTATCAATATTGATATTTGTCAACACCTTTAGCCCCTTGGTCAAAAAAAAGGGGGGGGGGGAGAATGATTGTATTAATTTGGATGATTGTTGAACAAATAATACAAAATATCGTCTTATAATTCAAGTCCAAAAAATATCTATGTAAAAAAGCCTTATTATTATTTGAAAAGTATAGTGAGTAATCGCTTACAGACCAGAGAGTATAAGGAGAAAGATTTTTAATATTCGGATAACGAACACCTCAAAGAACATTTGGAATTGTAGGATATTTTGATGATCGCTATAATTTTGATAAATTCATTATCAATGATTATCGTCGATGGTTTGTCTACCCATGTCAGGTTAATAAGAATAATAAAGCATCACTCTACTTAATAGAAAGAAGAGATATGTATATTAAGATGAATCTGATTATAAAATTTAAAATCTAATAAAATGAGAGAGAGAAAGAGAGAAAACAGACGAATGAACGAAGCATGAATAATAAACTAAAAATATAAATCATTGAGAAGAAAAAATTAGAACAAAATAAAAAAAAAAAATCTTTAGATTTAAAATTGGATATTTTGTCTAGAGAAGAAAGAATCCCCCTCCCCCTCACCCCCCCTGAACCGGCCAGAGCATGATTTTGTGTGACTTATTACATTGTCTTATCACACATCACACAAAAGAGAGAGAAACAAATGAAAAGTGATTTGTAGTCTTCAAAAAGAAAGTTGATGTATTTATTGGATCGTTCCACAAAATTTAAATAAACAAATGTTTAAAGGGATATTCTATTTATTTATTTATTTATAAACTTTATTTAACATTTTCAGATCCACCCACTCGCTCACTCATTTGCTCATTATGTGCATCATATTAAACAATAAAATAGGATAAACTAAATTAAATTAAATGAATATTCAATTTATTTTCTAAAAAAAAAAAATCCGGGGGAGAAGAGATTAGCAAAGTTAACAAAAAATTGAAAAAATAAATATGTTAATAATAGAGTGTAGAGAAAAATTTTAATAGATGACTTATTTAGTCTCTCTGTGGTGTAGTTTAGAGAAATTAAACCCAGATTTTATGCCTATATTAGACAACGATTTGATAACTTTAAAAGTCTACATCTCTGCTAAATCAAAAAACGAGAGCCTACAAATCACCAACAACTTAAAAGCAAATTTAATTCTAATTGAAGTGTAACAAATTAAAATGTTCTATTTTGTGCTTAGATACTGGAGGAAAAGTCTTTAACCAATTTAACCCAATTACATTTACTGGACCAATTAAAAAGATTTTATATAAGAAAATTTGCCAGCCTCCCCCCCCCCCCCAAATGAATTTTTATGAGTATAGTAGCTAACAGGGTACATATCAGACAAACCTGCAAGAATATATTCGACTATTCTAATTAAATAAAATCGTAATTATGTACAGTGAGGACATATATAAGTCCCACCCATGCGTTTTCTACTTGTGATTATTTCATTGTTTTTATAAAAGAAAATGAAAATCTTTATTGGAAATTTCCTAGATTTGAACCATGAAAGTTTCCATTAAAAAATACGGGGTATATAACATTTTTTAAAAACAATGAAATAATCACAAGTAGAAAACGCATGGGTGGGACTTAATATTGTCCTTCACTGTACAGTGACCACCCATGCGTTTTCTACTTGTGATTATTTCATTGTTTTTAAAAAAATGTTATATACCCCGCATTTTTTAATGGAAACTTTCATGGTTCAAATCTAGGAAATTTCCAATAAAGATTTTCATTTTATTTTATAAAAACAATGAAATAATTACATATCGAAAACTCATGGGTGTGACTTAATATTGTGTCCCTCACTGTACTCTCCTGAATGTGTCTTATGCAAATACTATATGATAAAATCTTCTTACATATACTGTAAAAATAAATATTTTTTATTTTAAAATATCAGTATGAAAACAGTGAAAATAGACCAGTAATTTTATAAATATTTTTCAAATAAATAATCTTTTAATGCAACTGAAAGGGCAAAGCTACTTTTAAGGCAACAAATCCGACTGCTATGCTATTTGGTTGCCTAAGCTCAAGGCTACGACCTTAGGCACTTGTAAATAAGAGGAGCCATTTTCAAATAAAAATGCAAAAATCAAGAAAAATAAATAAAAAATTTTCAGGAGAAATCTAATCATCTCATGGTCATTTCTCATTTTCCCTCAAAATTTTTTCTCGTTATATTCTATCGAATTTTGAGCTTCGATATTTTCTCATCTCCGAGTGGTGAGAAACGAGTTATCCAACACTAATTTATTTGTAGATTAATTTCTCCGTAACACTTCTAAATCGGTCCCCACTTATTAAATTACTTGGGAAATTTATTCGTTTGGTTCAGTCTATAACTAGTGATATAAAAATTTATTAGTGAGTTTTTATTTGGAATGTCATAATTTCGTAGATTAGATAATTGTTTGTCCAAATTTTAAAATATGTTGCTCAGAAAGTACTATAACTAAAAACACCAAGCAGTCAGTCAGCTTAACAAGGCACCTTCGTTGGTACAACAGATTTAAAATTCGAACAGATTAATTTTCTTCATTCTTCGTGCAATTATAATATTTATAATAGATAAGCGAATGTAGAAATAACTTCTTTAATCAACATCCAAATGAGATTAGAACATAGACCTTTACTTAACTGAACTAAACTAACTAAAGGTCCGAAATCAGAGGAGATAGATGGGTGGTCATATAAGCATGTAATTCCTTTGTTAATGAGATCTCATAAGAGAGAGAGAGGGAGGGAATGCATTTGAGTTTCTAAACTCTAATGGCTCTCTCTAGATACCGATGGGAATGAGTGACTCTATTATACAACGTTAGCCAGGTTTAAAAATAAATAGAATACCTCTAAAGTGCCATCTTGAGTATAGATAATAAACATCAAAACTAGCATTAAGTGGGTTTTTTTATTCGTATTTTATTAGGTGTTTATTTAAGTTCATCGTCTTATCGTAGCTCCTCTCGTAAAGAGTAGTGAAAATAAAATCCCTCCTCCCCTTTCAGTTATTTATCTCAAATACCAAACATGCCCATTTAGAGGTTTATTTAACCTCATGGAAACGAAATTTGATATTTAATTGTAATATATTATTTATAAGTTTCTATTCAAAATGGAGATTTTGTTACTTTTTCCTACAGTTACAAAGGCATTATTAATGAAAATCGCAATAAAGCATGAATAAAAAATTCCCTTAAAAGGCGTTATAATAGAGATTGAATATTCCCCATTTCCTTATCAAATAGTTCTATAAACTTTATTCACATCCATGATGAATTAACCAAGAGATCCTATTCAAATACCTACATTACTAATCAAGTCTTCAACAAATTTTCAATTCTTAATGTCACTGTTAGAAAGGGACCGCTAGAGGGAACAAATTTATCAATAGATTATTAATTAGATGCATTGTTTGTCTAGGCAGAGACCCATAGAGAGAGAGAGATGTAATTCCAATGGGTAGACAGATCCATTGGGGAATCTAGAACTACCCACATCTTAATTTAATATGCGAGTGTTAAATGAGAAAATGAAAGAGATGTTTTAATAAGGGTAAGGACTATAGTGCCAAAAGTGGTTTTTTATTAAAATAAATATTGAGATAAATTAGATTTTAAACAAGTCAATTTCTTAAATTTTTCAGAAAATACATTATTTTAGCTCATATTCAGGTCTATTCTCTAAAAAGAGGTGTTAAAATTTGAAATAAACAAATGGGTGTTAAAAAGTAATGTAAGCGTTAAAAAATGCTATTTAAAATCACTTCTTTGCCTCAAATAGCTATTCTGTAAACAAAAATTTAAAGCCAAAACGTTAAAATTTAGTAAATAGTGTTAAAAATTAATGCCATGTTTAGTGGGTGCCTTTAATATTTTAACGTCGTGTTTAAAATAAACATGGCTTCCTTAAACTAAAAAGTAAGGTTATGATTTTGATAGTTTTGAAATAAAAGCAACATGTTAACGTTGCTGTTAAAACTTTGTTTAGAGAATAGCATTTTTTAACGCTGATTGTTTCTAAATTACTTTTTAACACCCATTTGTCTATTTTAAATTTTAACGTCTGTTTTTAGAGAATAGACCTGATTAGGTCTATATATATCTGACACACCAGCTTTAGAAAATAATATTCTTTAAACCAGGTTTTAACAGCGACGTTAACATGTTGCTTTTATCTCAAAGGTGTCAAAAACATAACCTTACTTTTTGGTTAAAGAAACCATTTTGATGCATTTTGATCAGATATTAAAATTTAATGTTTGTGCTTAGAAAATAAACCTGATTAAAGGATGAAATTTATTTATATACAGCTGTATATAGAGTAGATTACCTATGAAAAAAAATCACTTTTATAAAGTGTTAAACTATCAATTATTCAGGAGAAGCAAAAACACTTTTGTTTATGAATGGCGAATTTATAGAAATGATTGTTTCGATAATGAGGGTGCAAAGCAAACATTTGGTTCCATGCTTTGGAAAAAAATAATAAAAATGCAAAATATATCAGTAACTATCATTTAATGGAAAATGATATAAACTACTGGCAATAGGAAAAGACAAATTTGTGGATTACTGCAAATGGCCTCTAAAATAGACGATATATCTATTTTAAATCAAATAATTTAAAGAGAAATGGATGGATTAGGATCTCTAAATAAAACAATGTGGTTTTCTATCTTAATGTCGAAAAGTCAAAATCAAACAAAAGGTGAAAAATGTTTGTTTGGATTGAAATTGGAAAAGTGGACGCGGTATTATCATTTTTTAGAAATCCTTTAGTAAAAATCAATATTCTTTTTTTACTGAAAGCACACCATTTTTTTAATAGTTTATTTTAGCCTAGAGAAATCTCGTTTAAAATTTATTTAATTAATTTAATTAAATTCTTTAATCCGTCCCTTTTCGTACTAGAAAATCCTTTGTTACTAAAGTTGCTATCCAAATAAGGAAAATAAAATTTTTTATTTTTTGTTTTATGTTACAAACAAAAAAAAACATTTTCAGATGAAATGGATTAAAATTTGAGTAGACAGTTGGCAAAGTCCATCAGAGAAGAGAAGAGAGAGGGCAGCCAGTGAGTGTTAATTAAACAACCCATTGGCAGTAAAGCTGTATGTTTTGCCATTTAAGCCACTATGTATTGTAGTAATTGTAACTTTTGTTAGAAAGTTGCCTGCTTGGTGGGATATAATTCATTAATCTCGGGTTACTCAAGTTCAATTAAGAAGCCACAAATGGCTTTAGAATAATTGTATCTGAGAGAGAGAAAGAAGAAAGTTAGTGAAGATGTTTGGGTTTGAATGGGTGGCTCTTTGGGCTGGTCATGGGTGGGGTACATGTGAGCATCACCCCTCGCTCTCCATCGCTGCCAATTCTGGACCATAGCCAGGCGACCGACACAAATATAAACCCACAACCCGGCGCTGCGATCTGGGCCAGGATGGCAACGGACGAACCCCACGTGCCGAAACAACAACCTGCACCCGGAGAAGGTTAACCTCCAAGGGGTCAGTTCAATTTGTAATTCCGATTCATGATAATAGACTAGTTTGTGAAAATTATTTTCTTAATATGAGAGAATAAAAATGAATTGCGCCTAGTAGATAGATAACCAATATTACATACAATTTTTTCAAGCTGTCAATGAAAGGGGACAATTATAAAAAAAAATTATTTTTAATTGGAAGACAAGTTAAAAAATTTTTGGCCTTTTGTAGTAGTGACAAATCACATGACCCAATTATATTCCCGATGTTGAAATTTATTTAAAATAATTAATATATTGGATAAATTCCTTTAATTAACACAAATCACTAAATAGTTTTTAAATTCGCTGCTCCAAAATTTCAATACTCATATGTAGTTTTTAAGTAAAATAAACAATGTGCCCATCTGTCAAGCAAATAATCCTTTGATCAATTGATTTGCCTATTTTACAACAACACCGTACGAATTAATTTCTACATAAATGTTGAAGTATAAAGGATCATATAATATGTTCTGTACTGTCTTGGATGCAAAATTCCCTTTTATTTTATTTATTTATTTATTAATGCTTCAGGGCGATCAGCTGCCCTTTTATGCCCTTATAATAATTATATTACAAGTTAAAAAAAAAAAACATCTTTCGCCTTTCTTCATAATTTTTTTTCTCATATTTCTTCATAAATCTTAATTATCTTCAGGAATTCCATCTATATTTTCCAACCTCAAAATATCTTCTATCCTTGCAGGTAATCCTATTTCTTTTCTAAATTGATCGTAGTTTGGACATCCCACTAATATGTGCTCCATATTCCAGTTTGCCATCTTCCGCACACAGGTATTTTGATAACTTGTGAAATAAAAAAGCATTCTAATAAAACAGCTCTGAAGATGATTCTCTAAATAATTTGAAACGGCATTTCTACTATAATTTTTCATCTCAGTTCTTTTTTTTATTTTAGAAAAAAAAGTTCTATCTCTATGTATTATATATTTTTACCACTGTCTAGTTCATTAATTTTAGCAAAGATAGAATCCAAGGATTTAACACTAACCTTGTATTAATATAAATCTACGCAATATTTAAATTTCGAATTAACCGTCTCATCCAGGGACTAGAGACAAATAGACCTACATGAAATAATAAGATAACAGATGATTGTTTTCTTTACTTAATACTATTATTATTATTATATGGAATAATGTTTAAAAATCGACTATTAAGTGATAAACAGTGATACATAACCTAACCAATAATATAGTTCATTTATTTTCTTTATAACTTTTGATTGACGTGTTAATTCGTTTAGATTCTAGTAGAGAACTTTTTAAATGATAGAGATAGTATTACCGTATCACTCACTATGAAATAATGCCTAAATTTTTATTAAAAAGCTATTAGAACAATATCTAGAAATCAAATTTAATTATCGAATAAGTTAAGTATATTAAAGTTTTATTTTAAATTATTCGTTTATAGGACAACTCCGACCTATTTTTTTTTTTTTTTTTTTTTTTGTTATTGAGTCAGCTAGAGGAGGACCTGGGTTTTAAAAATTGGGGGTGTAAGCATCCAACCCAACACTCACTATTCATATATAATGAGGGATAAATAATTTGAATTTATTAATTATATGGCAGGACTAGTCCCATTTGGCCTCTGAATACAGTCATTAACAATAAATAATTTATAAAACAAAAAAAAAAAAAAAATGGAAAATACATTTTTTATTTCTAAATGAATTATTGTATTTGGGATTATTTAGCTTCCCTTCTAAATTTTCAATAGGCATCAGACCGTGCGACGGGCTGTTTCTATCCAGTGAGAATCGATTCTTGAAAAAGTTTCAACTCGATTCTAAAAAGTCGATTATTTTCAGTATGAGATCGATTCATGACTTAATTCAGAGTCGACTTTTCCATCCGTAGTCCACCAGTAAAAATAATAATTCTATTTAAAACCAAAAGAGAAATTTTTAACTAATTTCTCCATTAATAATTTTGTAAATATCTTATTTATTAGTCTATTCATATTTAATAAAATATTATCTAGTTGGCAATAAATAATAATAATTAATTATAAATTTGGCAAGCATTCCCTCCCTCATGATCTCCCATCCATTCATTGTTCACTGGCCGTATCTTAACGTGCTTGTAGTTTATTTTCTTTCTTATACCCTCTATGGACATCTATATTTTATCTTTTATGATGATAATTTGTTATAAACTGAGATGACAACCGGCGCCTTCATAAGTATGTATCTAGGGGCCTCTCATTTAAACCTTTGTCCGTGTTTTAATGGAATAAAGTCTCTTAGAGAAGAGTTATTACTAAATAATTTATAAATATAATAAATGAAGCAAATTAAATAACGAGACTTTGACGGCCCACATCCCAGTTTCGTTGCTTAACCCATCAAATTTTAATTTACCTATAATCTTCAGGATTTAATACGTTTTTATCTTTTACCCTAGGTGGAAAAACATTATGTTTATGAGTATTAATTGTGTTTAAATGAAGTTTCTATGAAGGTTTAGAATAAATTTATAATTTAAAAATCTCGTGTGTCTATGACCTTCGGTAATCGAAAGTTGTGAACTGTGCTGTCACACCAGATTTTTTGTATCGAGATATATTTAAATATTTTCGAGATTTATAAATTTGAATTAGATATTAGTATTCAAAACATCTCAATTCTTGTCGGACTTAACTAAGTCATTGAGATCTCCGGCTGGAGTTCATGGGTTCGATTCCCGGGGGCCACGGGATGTTTGGCCTCGCCAATAAATAACATTCAGAGATTTGTTAGAGATATATTTAGTTTCCCATAGCACTTTAGTTCTAAACTTGACCACTTGCATTTTATAGAGATGAGATACGAATGCTGGCTACCATTTCTCCTATCTTTCCAATGAAGTACAGTACAAGAGTAAAGTGTGCTTAAAACAATTTTTGGGAGCAAAATGAGGATATCCATTTTTAAGGGCATCTAAAAAACAGTTGATCTATGAATTTAAATCAAAATTGTTCCAGAGAATTTTGAGAAATTCGAAAAAAAGCACAATAGTAAAGTATACTTCAAACAATTCACAGGATATACTTTACTGAAATATTTTTTAAAAGCATCTAAAAAAAAATAGTTGATTTTTTGATTTATAAATTTTTATCAAAATCGTTAGAACAAATTTTAAGAAATTCGGAAAAACTGAAATGTACTTAAATAAAGTACTTTTTGGCCTATTTCGTTCAAAGCTTATTTAAACTGCCCGGGAGAGTACCTAACTTAAATATAAAATTTCAATTTCGTACCTCATTTCCTCCATGCCTTAAATCATCCACGCAAATAGACTGACGCACACAGACTGACCAATTTGCAAGACACACTTTTTTGGACTTAAGGGACTAAGGGATTTTTATCAAAATCTCGACATCGAATTTTTGACATGACCGGAATACTTTTTCTATATATATCACATATATAGCAAGAGAAAGTAAAAAGAGAATCGAGATTGGCTCTTCGGTCTTTGTTTTCAGGCTTAAAAAATCAATAAATTCAATAGACATTCAAATATGAGCTATCATGAATTTTTAATGCTGGGTGGACCATTCCATTTAAATACGTTTTCGATTACTAATCATAGTCACTGAATGTTAAAGTATTTTTAGATTGATGAAAGTGATAAAAACGTTATACAATAGCCGTCTCTTTCGAAAATGCACTAAAAATTAAATTATTGATAAATAAATAAAGATTAAAGTTAAAAAAGAAAAACTGTTTATGTAAGATTTTATTAATCCGTTCGCTTCAAAGGCTCACATAATAATCATCAAAAAAAAAAAAAAAAAAAAATTGTTTAAAAAGAGTGAAATGAGAAATTTTTAAATGATTGTACAACTGATAGAAATTGGCATTGTTTGATTGTGATTTAGTGGAAAATGGACATGGAATTTCAATCCATCAAAAAATGAATTTTTTCCTTCCAAAGTATTTATTAGAGTTTCATTTTACATTCTCCCTTTGGCGATCTTTCTTCCATCCCGATATTACTACAGTATAAGCATTATTATTTATATTGAACAGATATATTATTAAAGACCAAATTTTAAGCAAAATGCTTATTGCTGAATTTTATAAGCAACCATTAGATATTTAATTTTCTACACGAATTACGCAAAACAAAGTGTATTAACATTGATTTGTTATGCTTTTTGACCCTTCGTGCTTATTTGAACTTATTTTACGAATAATTTTTAAAAATAATGAAAAACATTATTCAGCAAAAAACGTTCATGTAAAGCAAATCCTTCGGCAACTGCGTAAATCCCGACTTCGGCGGGCTTTGCCCACCTGGACCCCCCTACCCTGGCCGGAGCCCGCCTACGGTTATCTGGTGTGACAGGCTGCACAGCACACGACTTTCTCTTACATTTGGTAATTTAAAGTTGAATTCTGAACTTTTTTTTTTTTTTTTTTTTAAACATTCACACTTTTTTCTCATTCACGCTCACACTCACACACACATTCACACTGTCTTTTCGGCAGCTCAGGCCATATAAGACATTTACGATAACCGTTATTTATGAATTTATATATATTAGGGGGTCCAGGCATTTTTATTTAAGCCATCTGGTATCCAGATGGCTTAAATAAATCATCGGACTGCCTGGGGTCCGAACCCGCGACGTTTGGTATATGAGGTTAGCACGCTAACCTCTACACCACGCCCCGTGGGCTGAATTCTGAACTTGTTTACCAGAAAATATATAGGCCTCCAAATACAATTTTTAGGTAATAATTTTTAAAATTTTATATTAAAAATAAAATTTAATTTTCAAGAAAAATATTTTTCGCCCGTGACCCGATTAAATTCAAGAAAAA
Organism: Euborellia annulipes; assembly: GCA_023213315.1. NCBI lineage: Eukaryota > Metazoa > Arthropoda > Insecta > Dermaptera > Anisolabididae > Euborellia > Euborellia annulipes. The sequence goes on along the minus strand of JAKCPI010013125.1, from coordinate 96,447 downwards.
AATTTGAAGATTTTTCTCAATGATCATAACAAATGTTTCAATCATTAAACAGTTTAATATATGAGTACTACATAACAAATATTGGGCAACCCCCGGGGCCCCCCTGTCACAATTAGTAACGTTTTGTCCAGAGCCCTACCCCCTAACGAGTTACGTAATATGTGGATGACCCGTAATGAAGAATATGACTGTTTTATAAGTTTAAAATGTCCTTCCTCAGGACAATCAATTGTCACATCCATCTGTATTTATGTGACAATTGATTGCCCTGAGAAAAGACGCGACTGACATCTCGAAACGTCGGCAATAAAATAAAACATCCGGTAGAAATTGATTTTATTTTGTTTCTATTCTATTCTAAAAAAAAATTTGACTAATGAACGAAAGAAATTTTTCAGCATTACACACATTTATTTTGCCCTAATGATGATCGAAACATCACACATTATTTGATTGTCCCCTTTATACCCCTTTTAGAAAAGAATATCTTTGTAAATATATAGATCCCAATTGTGAAAATAGGTTGAAAGGGCTCCTAAATATAAAAAAAATGTAACTCACTTGTCAGTTAAACGATGTATCTTTTTACTGTAAATGCAATAAAAATTAGATTCTTCATTATTAATGTATAATTGAATGTGTGTACCTGCGGCAAAAAAAGAAAGGGAGCGAATTAATTGTACCAATGAAAGAAAATTTTTCCTTTTTTGGTTTATTTTTTACTGTTTTGTATTTTTGAGCAATTTATTCATGGTGTTCTAGTTCGTTTTTTTTTTTTTTTTTTTTTTTAATGTATAAAAAATATTTTGCTATGTATAAAAAACAACAAGATTTAAAATCAATATTCAATGTATAAAATGAAATATTTTAAACAATAAAATTTATTATTATTATCGAAACATCGTCAAAATATAGTCTTTTATTTTTTCTCCTCTGTCAATTCATCCCTATATTTTAGGGGTTTATTAATATTTAGTCTGCTTATTATTAATATCATTTTATTTTGATAATTTTCAATTCGCAAATATGGTCGACATTTTCGAGTGAAAAATTCTAGTCAAAAATTTTTCTTAATTAAATATTATTCATAGTACGCAAACAAGATCTCAACAGACACGTCTTCATCAAACAGAATAATTAGTAATATTTATTTTGTATAGTGTAAGAGTCCTCTTTAAATCTTGAATTGTTCCGCTTCTGCTAATACCAAAATGTAGGGCCTATGTACAGTACAGATGTGCGTCTCTCTATCCCCATCCCACGTTTACACTCTCTAGAGACATGTCGGTGGAGAGTGAAGATATACAAAGCAGAGATAACAATCGAAGGTGTGGCAGTCTAATTACAATTACCTTACTTTCACCTACACACACAGACAGACTCACTTTTTGGGGTAAAAAAAATTAAATAATATAAAATTAATTAAATATAAAAACACTCGGTGATATGTTTCATTTTATTTATTTATTGGTATAAATATATTAATAATACAAAGTTTTTCTAATAAATAATTTTATATTGATTAATTATTTTTATATAGGTAGGAGAAAGTATGATAAATATATGTACTTTATATTTTGCAAGTTTTCATAGTCATTCGTCGTAGCCTACCCTTTTTTTCACCCTCCATATTCTTAAATGTCAAGTGCTTTGCCCTCTAAAAAAAAAAAAAAAAAAAAAACTCGTCTTGGCCAAAGTGTATGTATAACTTAAGAGTCTCGATAAAAGTTTAAAGCTTTTAATTTAACCTATCTTCGTCTTCGTCAAAAATTGATATTCATAATTTTAAAAGTCAGTGAGAAGTATATTTTTTAATCCTCTTTTGAAATGATATTTATATTGACTTTATGAATTAATTGATATAGGGCCTAATAATGAAAAAAATTTTAGAGACAGTGAGGGGCCAGAGGTTTCAAACCTTTTTGATCTCCCACACCCACCCTCTCTGACTGTCATACATATCGAGAGAATTTAAGGAAATAATTAAAATATATTTAAATTAAAATAGGGGAGAGTGGGGCATGTTGAGAGAGTTTTAATATTTTATTTTTTTGCAAAAAATTGGAACGCCTATCTTTAATTCTACCATCATATTTTGAAAGGTTAATTCTTTAGGTACCTAAATAGCATATTTTCACTCCTGATAATAATCATGGAGTATTAAAATTAATTAATTTAAAAAAAAATTCATTGCGTATCAACTTACCCCACCTCGGGGCAAGTTGATACAAAGAAAAGGCAAGTTGATACTGTGGTAAGGGGGATTGATAATCTGATGGGATATCAATAAGAAGATTGTGCAAATTTTTAAATAATACATTTTAATGATTACAAGGATAAAAAGCTAATCTAGTCCTATTTCCACATAAGATGAACAATGAATACATGTGTATAATTTTGTGACCTGCCACATTCGATGTGTGCCTATTTATTGCATAATGCGCACTGGATCCAGTCTTGGCCAAACTTCGACAGTAAATATGGCTTTAAACAAACCAAGAACAGAGTATCTTCCTCTCTTCTGAATTTGAAACTAGTTTCTCCCAATCCCAATGCACATGGACTGAGGGGCAAGTTGATACAGTGTATCAACTTGCCCCAACCAAATGTATCAACTTGCCCCAAGTGACCACGTGTCTTTAAAACTAACATAACCTAAAAAGTAGAGCACCTAGCCTTATATAAATTATATGAACTTATTCAGGAAGAAACGTTTAATAAAATGCGCACAGTGATTATAGGTCTCAGGGATTCTTTATGCACTTTTTCTATACTCAAACACAAGGTAAAAAATTTACTTTTGTGGTATGAAAAAACCAAAACTTAAACCACTCAACAACTCGCTGTCGGATTTGACTGCCACTATGTGTAGTGCAGCGTCACTTTACGACACATCGACTGCTACCACTCGCTTCAACATGCGCATACGCATTGGCGAATTATATTGCTTGTATCAACTTGCCCCCGTCTCAACTTGCCCCACTCTCCCCTATTATTTAAAATTATTATAAAAAACACTGAGCGCAAATCGGTGGATCCGTGGTTCGACTCCCGGCGGCACACCCTTATATTTTTTTCGGGTACATGAAGTAATATCTAATTATATAAAAATAAATCTATATATATAATTCGCTAATGTCTCAGGGGAGTACCTAATTTAAATATCAAACGTCTATTTCCATTAATTTTTGACAATACTTTTTTCATTTTCAGGTCTTTTTCGGCATCGGAGGCCACCCAGTCCCTATTTATCTAAAATGATTGGTAGCCAATACAATTTAAATAAATTTTTGTGCACGGGATGCGAACCCGCGATCCTTGGAACCTTGGCCAGCACGATAATGACTCTTATTTAAAAATGGTTTGAATGACTATGGTTTTTGCAAATTAAGTCAAGAGGCGACATTCAAAAGAGAGTAGCATCTGTACCAATAAAACCTCTAAATTTATTGGATCATCAATAGGTGACATGGAGTTGACAAAAAATTAACACAAAATTTGCACAAAAACAAGGAAAAATTTTAATAACTAAATTTAAACAAGAATTTTGGAAAAAATTTGATATAAAATTTTAAGAGAATCCTTAAATAAAATTAATAATTCTTTTAAGGAAAAAAATATTTGATATTTCCAGCTTCCAAAGTCAAAAAAAAACTAATACTTTCTCTCTATATATATTTCATATATAGGGCAAGAGAAAGTAAAAAAAAGAGGTGCGAATGAAAGAGGTTTTTTATGCATCTCAGGACATTTAGACCAGGGCCGGAACTGGAAGAGTTTTTAGGGGGAGAGGACAAAATTTAATTTGCCGCCCCCGCCTTAAAATTTTCTATACAAAATCCATATCATTTTACCTTTTTTTTAGTAAATATTTCTTTAATTACCGCCCCCTGATATCTGCCGCTCGGGGAACATGCCCCCACTGCCCCCCCCCTAGATCCGGCCCTGATTTAGACCCCGGTGTTTTTATAAAATTTATGAAAAAAACTTGATTTAGAAATACTAATTTTTAGAAAAATAAAATTCATTGCCTCACGCTTTTATTTAAACTTGTTAAAAAGATAATTTTCCTCTTTTAAACACATTTTTAAATATAATTATAAAAACTATTTTTCCTCTATGCCAGCTTTCCTTGGTTTATCCTTACGTATTGTAATTGTTAAAATTTTTGATTGTAATAAGTCATAAGCGAACAAGTTACTCTTAATACATACAGCCCAATTAAAAATTGTATAACTTACAATGATAATTAAATATAATACTGTCAACCTTGTATTCTAACAATTAATCGTCCTGAGGAAGGTCGTGACTTGCGACCGAAACGTCGACGATTAATAATTAAATAAGTTTTTTATTTAATTTCCTTGGCTGCAAAGTCTCCTATACCCAATTAAAATTTTTACTTTTTTTTTTTTGAATGTAAGCACGATTTGGCTCTGATTTATATACAGTATATAATAGGAAATGAATTTTTTTTTTTAGATTGATTGGTAAATGGAAGAAATAGAATAGCAACCCCCTTGTATCAATATATTGCGTTCGTTAATCTTAGGACAGTTTCTCTATAGCAAAGGGCTTCAGATGAGTGTCTTCGTGTATGAAAGCATCCCAAAGCCCAGGAAACAAATGAGAATTGATGTTGACGAGTCTATCTGATCCATTGAATTGAATTGAATTGTTCAATTCTATTTAATGACAAGAGATAGAGCTTTATTTTATTTAGATTTGATTATCTTCTTTTATAATTCAATTCAATGTGTGCTTTAAAAAAAAAAAATGTAACACTAAGATGAGAATAGAGTGCTATTATTAAAATGATCATCTCTATTTAAAACATATTAAGAAATGAAACGGTTGTAATAATTTGCTTTTTTTTTGAGATACCAATCAGATTAAATCAGGTATAGTCAAATAAATTATCATTTTCATTGAAGAAATATTTTTTATTTTATTTGCAAAAATTGATACTCTTCAAGAGAAAGTAAATAAAGAGAGATGCTTTCATTAGCTAAGCAAAGCTTTTAAAATCTCTTAAAAAAAATAAACATAAAATTAATTTGCAAACAGTGAGTTAAAGAAAGAAAAATTTTATATCAATAAAATTTATATTTAAATCCGCGTCAATGTTTCGGTCTGTTATCTTGTGGTCTTAATCAGGACGTTGATTATCATGAATGATTCAGTATCCTTCATTAAATGGGTGTTAAAATTGCACTTAGGCCCACTATAGTTAATATTATTATAACATGAGTGATTTTAGGATGTTATTAATTATTCATTTTCATATTTCACATCTAAAATTGTAAATAATTCGGCTCAATTAAAATAAGACCATTCTGAGAACGTATAGTTTATATATTAATAATATGCATACAGAGATAAATGAAATTGAATCTATTATTCATTGTTTTTACTTTCTCTTACCTCTATATATGTAGCCTATATATATAGAAAGTTTTGGATTCATGTTAAAAATTCGATTTCGAGATTTTGATGGACATATAAGGTCTATCTTTTATTTATTTAGGATATGTGAAGTTTCACTAAGTTGTAAATGAAAGAAATATTGAATTTCTTTCATTTACAACTTACTTGTTAGTGAAACCTCACATATCCTAAATAATTTTTACTTATAAATATGTTTCACGGAAAACCTACACCACTTTCCCTCCAAACTATATATGTTTTATTTATTTATTTTAACTATAACTTGGGAGCCCCCGAGGCTAAAAAAGTGGATCCCCCCAAAATGGTCTGTCTGCTATGAACAAAAGTGAATCAGCCCTACCCATATACTCAAGCTCATAATACCCCAGAAAACAATTCATTGTTGAACCGTGTTATTTATAGGAGTTTTATCAATATCGTAATTTACAGCATTTAACTCTAAATTTTTAAATACTGTATCTATTTTTATTTTATGCCGACATTTTATATTAGGATTTATCAATATCGTGAAGGAAGGAAGATTGCGATTTGAACGTTAACCCTGGGCAGTGGATCACTTCTAGTTAAGTTATAAAATTTACAGAAGATAGGGACCCTTCTCAATAATTATAGGCTAATATAAAATTTATTTAAATTATATCAGTCTAAATGGCCTAGGAGTACGAAAAAAAGTTAGGCTGATTTAAGTATAAATTGTAATAAATTCCAGGTTTGCATTTGACAGTAATGACATAGTCATTCGAAATTTTCATTTTAGTATCCAAAGGCTATTTATTCCATTGCTGCCACTGCTCACACTGGAATTATTTCACGCACAGCAGTGATTTCTCCATTATTAATAAAATGTCTATATAAAATTAATTTAAATTTTATTTAATAAAATAGTCTTTTTCGGCTCGCTCAGGACAGAATTGATGATATTATATGTTTCTTTTTTTATCATTTTCTTTTACCAGGGTATCCCTATATAAGTTCGGACCTAAGCTTGCCATTCAGCTAGTAATTTATTAAATCATTTTACTTTTAATTATTCCTAACTCAATGTAATGTCCTGAATCCAGCCACCTTTTTTTTTTTAATTTTATTATTAGAAAAAAATTAAAATAGTTTGAGCCTTTAGGAATGTAAAATTTTTATATAACAAAAATTAGCTATTTTTTGCTCGTTTTGTTATTTTTAAACCCATTTTTCTCCTTGTCTCTTTTTTACTCATGTCAACTCTTTGACATATTTTTAATCCGTTTTTAATAAGAAGAAGTTAAAATTCAAATTATAATCTCCAAAAGAGGAGGAGTGAATAAAGCAATTTCAATTAAAGATTTGATGAAAGATAAATAAATGAAAAAGACAGAAGGAATTTTTTTTTTTTTCTTTAAAATCAATTAAAATGAGATTTTAGAAGGGATTTAGGTCGAAAACGAGTAAGAGAGAGAGAGAGACAATTAGATCTTGGACAACATCGAACCGAATAAGACGGAAAAAAGAAAAAGGGAAAAAAAAAGCGGTGGGGGTAAGAGAAAAGAAGAAAACGAAATGTGGGGAGGAAATTTTGAACGAGACATTAAGCCGGGAATGAATAAAGAATGGCTGTGGAAGCAAATGGTCCTCGTGTGAGTGCAAATATATAGGCCTGTGTGTGTGCAAATTTCGATGTGTGTGTTATGGAGATGGAGGGGGGGGGGGGGGCAAAGAAGCAGAGAAGTCCCGATTGGCTCTTGTCCAGAGCATTGCGTTGCTTTTGGCGGCGGTCCTTCGGGTCCATTTGGGTCCTGCGGGTCAATTTGGCTCCTTTGGGGTACCGTTTTAGTGGTACCTTCTTTGGTCGAGGGTGGGTTCTTCACTTTATCGCAATTGCCTTATCAAAAAGTATAGGATCAAGAACACCGGGTGTGAATAATTGTTACTTAGCACGACGTCAAAAAAAAAACTTTATGAAGGATTGGATTTTTTTTTGTTTTCAACGAGAAAAAGAATTAAATAAATAAAACTCTTGTCAACGTTTCAGACTTTAAAAGAAGGAGATATCAATCTTAGAGTAGAGCAGAATTCGAAAAATATCCAAAAACATTTTGAAAAGGCTAGTAAGGAAATTTTTTTGAGTTCTGAATAGAAATTTTGTAAATATATGAATTAATACAAAAGTCCTAGTAATATATTTTGAAATAAATAATTTTTCTATTTAAAATAGGGTTGAAAAAATTAGACAACATGACAACCAAAGTTTGGAACTTAAAAATTCCAGGTGAAATATAAATAAACTTTCTAATGAAATTGAATCCCGCAAATAGAAATTGCTATCTGTTGCAGTTCAGACGTTAATGGGATTGAAAGTTTATAAAAGCCCCAGTAATCGTAGGTGGGCAAAACATCTAACCCGTAACAAACTCTGATTACAAGAAGGAATTTTAATACCATTTTGTTTGAAAATTGAACTCACTTCTATTGTTATATTTTAGAATATAGATTTAAAAGGCTTTATTTGGGCTTTATGCCATATTCAGGCGCGGTTCTGGAAATTTGTTTTGAAGGGGGGCTGAAATTTTTTTTAGGCATCTTAAGGGGGGGGGGGGGATTTTAAAATGTTTAAAAAACAATTCAAAACGTATAAAAACAGTTTTTTCTCAATTGATTTCTTTAAGAACGCAAAATAACTAGTGTAAGTTAAGGTCTTCTGGTGGGGGGGGAGGCTAGAGCCCCATAGCCACCCTGATAGGACCGCTATTGACCATATTTGATTTATAAAAAACTACTTAATAAAATGTCCATGACTTAAATAATTTTTTTAATATTTATAAAAATCATAACAAACAATTTTTTTACTTTCTTGTAAATGAAGTTTAGGGAAACAGAGAAAGTAATCGACAGAAAATTGGAACTCGAGATTTTGATGTAACAAGCAGGGCTGTATTTCTAAATAGGCTGAAAAGGCCGGAGCTTAGAGCGGCAAAAAATTCAGGGGCGGCGGATTGGCAATTTATACAATCGTTAAAACGAAGTTGGCCTAAAATTTCCCGAAAGGGGCAAAAATTTTGCTTGCCTAAAAAAAGGTAAAATTATTTTCAAGGAAGGGAAAAGATTTTCCGCAGGACAGAAAAAATTCCGTTTTCGAGGGCGACAAAAGGACTTTAGGATATAGGCGGCATACTCTTAAATCCGGCCCTGGTGACAAGTTAGATTGATGAAATTTGTATGTCTTAGATTAAAATTGAAGATCTGTATTAACTTATGGAAAAAAAATCCTGGAACAAGAAGTTGTTTAGTTGTTTTTTTTTTTTTGGAACTTTTTTATAGAAGATCTGATAAAGACAATTGACCAATGGCCACATGCACCCAGGAAGAAGAGGGTGATCGAATTCAGAGAGGGGATAAAATAGGCCTACTGTACTTCCGAAACGTCAATTTTATTTGTATAATCTTATATATTTTGGGTACTGCTTTCAGGCTTAATAAAAAAATTTTAATCAAAATAAGATTTATTTATTTACATAATTTTGATTCAAAGTGTGTAGCTCCGGAGTTTGTAAATAAATAAAAAAAATATCTTGGTAATACAGTAGGCGCCGGAACTGGGGGGGGGGGGCAAGGGTATATTGCCCCCCCTGGCATCTTATAGGGGGGGGGGCAAAATTTCTTCTTTTATTTCATTTATTTTTTCATAAATCTTCTAAATTAAAAGAGTAAGAAATTCATTTTTTTCCAAAAATTTTTGATAAAATCACTAGCAAATTTTTTAAAATTTTAATTTTATTAAAATTGTGATTTTATTTAAAATTTTTAAAGTTTTATAGATTTGTTTTTGTTTTATACTATTTGAACATATTAAATTATTTTAATTTTTTTGCCCCCCCCCCCCTGATTCAAATTCGTTCCGGCGCCCCTGCCTACATAGATCTATATAGTTTTTAGAAGATAAATAAATTTGGGACAAAATAATCACAAATTAGTTCTAAATATAATAATATATCAGTAATTTATCATTAAGTCCTATTGATAAACAAATCATCATTATAATAATAAATATTAATATAAAACTAATTAATAAATAAATAATTTAAATATATGCATGAATTCATTATTCAACTAGGAAATTTGCAATTGGAAATCGGAGTTCCTGGAACAAAACAGGGAAGGTGATAAACGTATCACTGACTTATTTTTTGCCCATTGGGGTAAAAATCAAAATATTCATTTACTAACTAAAGTGTGTAAAAAAAATATATAGCCCTACAAAAACAAGATATTTCATAAAAATTTCCTCCCTTCTCTACCCACTCTCATAATATAAAAAAAATATGAATAGATAATATGTAAATTGTTACCCTTTATGAATAGAATAGATAATTAAATAAACAAGTAAGAAAATAAAAATGTTGTTTCGGTATTGTTGCCCTTACTAAATTTTTGTTTGATTTCAGATAATAATCGACACGAACCATAAATAAGTTTTGTCTTTTTTTATAAGCTATACAACCAGTAAGATCTATTTATGTTTATTCTTAACTTATTCCTGGCTCTCAGAAGAAGAAGACTGTATTAATTAAATTTAAATAAGCATAGAAAAATAGCCAAACCACAATACTGATAAATCTAACAATGAGATGACGTCAATTAAAATATGAGCCGTTCAGAAACTAAAATTAATAAGCCAATCGGGATTTAAATAAATTTTACAATCGTATAATCACATAAATATATTATAGATTGTTACAAAAAAATATAAAGATGTATTTTTAAAATTTTTGGTTTATAAACGGCTTAATTTTTTTAAAATTAATAGCTACTTACAGAGATGCGCGTGTAGCGGCATCGTGCCGAGGGTCTTACACCCTAGGACTTAAATTTGAACAGTTCTTCTTCCATCCGGGAGTATATAAATAAATAAAAAGAAAACAAAAAAATATAAAAGATTAAAAAAAAAATCACCATTTAACACACTAATTACACACACTTAAAAAAAAAACTCAGAAACTACACACTTTGTTATTTGTCACCGATAGATCACTCTTATAGACATTCTTACGCGCGCGCGGAGAATAAACTAAACAATGGGGGTTGAAATATTTTATTTTAAGTTAACTCTCCGTCGGCTGACGGACCACTGACTGGCTGGCTGGCGTCGTCGGCGTACCTCTCTCTCTCTCTCTCTCTAGCCCGCTAGAGGCGCATCAGTCGAGGGGTGGGGGTGACGGCGGCGCACGTCGTCGCCGTTGCTGTCAACCCGTTCGGATGCTCTGCTCTCCTTCCTCTCTCTCTCTTCTGGACCACAACCACACTTGCTCCAATGACTAATTAATCGCCGTGTTAACGTCATGTCGAGGCCTGGGGGGGGGGGGGGAGGACTGAGAGAAGGGAACCTCTCAAACATTTCGAGCCATTTAAATTGCATCATGCGATTAAATTTAATCTAAAATATCAAAAGAAATTTATTAAGAAAGAATAAGAAAGAAAAAATTTTATTCGAAAAAGGATATCAGATCCGTAAAAAGTAAGGTTAACACCTTAGTTTCAAACTTGACCTCGCTTCCTCTGACTGCAGTAGCGTATTCAGGGGGGGGGGGGCCGGGCCCCTCCTAAGCCTTCTCCAAAACAAAAAATACCTATTGTTTTCCCTAATGATTTTTTTGTTTATTAAATAATTATTTTATTAACTCTCATAAATTCTAAAATCTAACAAAAAACTTATAAATAATTGAGAAAATCTCTAATATTTACGAATTTTATATTAAAATTATTTTTTATTTCAAGAAAAAAAAATTGTTTTTATTTGTTTTTTATTTATAATTATTATATTATCTTAAAAAAATTTCTCCACTTTAAGTTTCTTGGAGAAAGGGGGAGGAGGGTCATAAAACTTTTGGGCCCCCCCCCCCCCCAGCCAGAAATCCTGGCTACGCTACTGTCTGGCTGCACGCCACTGCTAACATCTCAAAAAAAGTTATGTGAGTTTAGTCACCCCAGGAGTTAACATTAAAAAAAGAACGAATTTCGAGGATGATTCAGCAAAAAATTAAAGGACCTGGTTTCTGTTCATCGTCTAGGCAACATGGGTTCAAACAATGAGTGACATTCATTTTTCTCGGAAACAATTAGACAGAAATAAAATAAAATAAAAAGGAAAAGCCAAATGACTTAAAGAAAAATGCCTGGACCCCCAATTGATAAATTAAACATAATGAGTATCGTTAAAAGTCTTAAATGGCCTCAGTTGCCGAGAAGACAGTGTGAATGTGTGTGTGAATGTGAGTGTGAATGAGAAAAAAGTGTGAATGTTTAAAAAAAAAAAGATTTAAATTCTGTTACCATGGGAACCATTTCTCCTATCTTGGCTGCGCGGGGACACGGACAGGCCAACCTCCAGGGGCCCTGAAAGGCCCCATATTGTCTCAATTTTTCTTGGGGAGGGGAGCTTTCTGGGGGAGGCCGGGCCCCCCTTGGGACCCCTCTATGGCCCCGTATGGGCGTGTGTGTGGGTGTGAGAAAAAAGTGTGAGTGTTTTTAAAAGAAAAAAATAAGAAATTTATGAACATCATTTGGATATAAATAAACGTACAATAATTTAAGATATTGTGTTCACACAGAGAAATAATTCCAAAAATATTTTTGATTGATTGAGATATATAACGTCATGAATCATCAATATAACTACGTTAAATTTTACAAGACTTTCCATATTGTGCGAGAAAATAAAAATGTTATCAAAGAGTAACTAAGAAATTTTAAAAATTAATAAAAAATGAAATTAAATCGAATTTCAACGAAAGTGCAGCGGCCATCTTTTTGACTATTTGTTTAATAAAAAAGGAGCTCAACTCACCGTTGTGATTGCTGTCCATTATCTCACCATTTGGTTTTTTCCAAACACTTATTAAATATATAACACATTTCCGCGATATTAATCAAAGAATTTCACAAATTTTACATTTTATAAATATAAATTAACAATAAATTCCGCACTCCCGAAACCGATTGTAAAATATCACGACGCTCTCGGCTTTAGACTGAAGTGTGATCAACAGACCGGTCCAGATGACGTCATCCGCGCCTAATTTGACAACAATCAAATCATTTATAGCAACTAATTTCATTCATAATCAAATTATTTATTTTTATTAGATCTATTATTAAAGGTAAAGCTATTTGTTATTTATAATAAAAAAAAATATTTATAATAAAATTTATAAAGTTAAATAACTTAAAATTTTAAAAAAATATATTATATATTGTATATTTTGTAAATATAAATATAAAATTTCTTTAAATCTTTATATATTTGTGTATAATCCGTGCTTGTTTACTATAATACAAAAGTTTACAAGGCTCTTGGTGGCTGATTTTGAAATGTTGGTTGGAAACTGCTGCACTCTAGTGGCATTGACAAAAACTTATTCTCGTTTTCGTCAGGAGCCAAGAGCACTGAATTCTCTTTTCTTTAGAAGACGAAAGGCGAGAGAGAAAAGAGCAAAAAGTAATAAATACTTCAATAAGAATTAATTTAATTATCAACTTCATAATAATAATTATTAACTATTATTTGAAAAAGAAATTTATTTTTATAATTCTCAACGAACACAGTAAGTAATCCATTTTAATTTTCAATTTCCACATATCCTATTATTTTTTGATCACTTATTTTTAATAATTTGTATACTTTTAAATTCATTATTCATTTATTTAAATAAATAAATAGATAATTGATAATATAAATACTAAACAAGAAATATAATAATTATTCTTTTGAAAAAATTTGGCATCAACGTTTACTCATTTATTAGGGGAACAAAAATTAATATACCCTCAACTAAGTATATATTTATTTTAAAAAAAATTATATTAACATGCTTATTCTAATCAAATTCATATTTAAATGTTGTTCAACTCTGCTCCTATCAGAATATTTATCTTTTTAAGGGCTTTGGGTTAGTTGGAGTTGAAAGAATATCCATATGACCTTCAAAACAATTATTTACGGCCATTTTCTTATTCTGTGGGTTCTATCTAATAAAAATATTTATGATCATAAACTAGATTGGGGAATCGAAATACTTGTAAAGAAGAGACTAGTATAAATCTTACTAAATATAAAATTAAAATCAAATTTCATCATTTGAAAGACGATATATCGATTCTGATTTTAATTTTACTAAAAATCTAAATGAGTAAAGAAAAGAATAGCTGCTATTCTTTTTTTTACACATTAACACTTATCCAGGTATAAAATACACATCTTGAAAAATCTAAATATGGGAAATTTTATAATTGTATATTCAAAAAGAAATGACCCTTATAAACCAAACAAATAAATAAATTTGAGAAATTTATAATAATTAACAAAAATTTCTCATCTTACTCCAGAATATACAATGTATTTTCTTTTTATATTAAAATAAATTAATATTTATATTGTATTTGTTTTTAAATGATAGAATACACCAGTACTCAAGGAGAAGAGTTTTTGACACAAGAAAAATAATAGTTGTTTTTATCTCTGGGACCCCCATTAGGTCTTGGGGTCTGTAAAGGTCTTGTATCAGTATCAAATGAACAAACTAGAAATATATTTTCTAAGTCCCTTCCAGATAAAATAGCATTTAAGAAAAAAAATCGAACATTAATTTTAGGGAATCAAATTTATTGATAAACATATATCATTTCTTAAATAGAACATTTGCTGTATTATTAATAAGTTCTAAAACGTTTGTTTCTGGTTTAAATATTTTTTTTATTTTTAGATTTTTTTAGAAAAATTTCAAAAATGGCAACGAAGGATAAAGGCAAAGTCTTACCCTCGTCATCACTCAAAATTCGAAATTGGTTTCAAGGAATTATGAAATCAATGCGAACCGCTATCCCGGGATCTAAAAATGATTCACTTCGTCAGGACAAGCAAAGAGATGCACCAAATCAAGATAATCCGGAAAGTTTCTTTGATGTTGATCTGAAAAGTGGATGCGACTTATCTTATAAAAAACTTCGTAAAGAGAATGAAACCAAAGCCTCTGTCGAAAAAGGTCCCTCAAAGGAAGGTATTCAAGCTAACTTTAAAGATAAATAACCGTATCAATTATTAATAAACGGAGTTCAGTTTTCAAATAGTAAATTCGCTCTATTTATTTATAATATCTTAATAATTGGAACATTTTCTTCTCAAATCTATAATACCTAATATAAATACATTATTTATTAGCTAGTCCAGATCTAAAATATCTACCTAAGTATATCATAGAAACCAGATTTTAACATTTTGCTTATGTCGCTTCGAGAATTCTTAAACAATTAAACATTTTCAGATAAACATTATTTTTCTGAATTTCAAATCGATTCCAAATCTGAAGAGGGAGAAGAAATTGAGCGAATGCTCGAACCTGATATAAATGCTGGCGGAGATCATGCATCCTCAAATGATATTTGTCCACTTTGGAAAGTTTTATCGAAAATGGAAAGTCCATTTGTTTGGTGTCCCAAACTTAATGTTAGCCCTGAATTCAATAAAAATTTCACGAATGAACTTGCAGGTAATCGATATAATTATTCAATCACTCAATAATAATATTTTTATAAAGGAAGTTATAGAAATGCAGACAGCAAAAAATAAAACACTCTCAGAGAAATTTCGATTTTTTTACGATTAAATTAACTTTACCTGTCCAACCTACGGTTGATGGGCCAAGTTAAAAATGTATTGCTGAAAACTAAACATATGTCGACACAAAAAATCTGGTGTAACAAGCACAGAACATAACTTTCGATTACCGAAGGTAAAGAAAGTTGTGTGCTGTGCTACCACCAGACACACCAAAGTTAAGTCTATTAACGTCGAATAAAACAATTTATTTAGAGATAAATGAAAAGTGTCTTCACAGTTCACATTGCAAATCCTATTAAAAAAAATAAAAATTGAAATCCACTACTCTAATATAACATAGTTAAAAGTTTTGTTTAATTTCTTCTTAAGCTTTAGAATTATAAATATGAAAACAATGCCTGTAGATAGAGTAGCTGAATGTCTAATAACAAGAAATGAAAAGGGAGAAAACTAAGCAGCTTTTCTTCACTCTCTCTTATTGCAAATTTGCAAATATTCCTCATCAAATTCGATCGTCACTGAAAGTCTATACACAAATGTCAAGACTATGTAATGTTTTGATATATTTAATGATTTCTCTTGACATTTATTTATTAATAGACTGCCCTGTAGAAGTACCAAAATATTTGCAATAAACTGAAATCTTAAAAGAGCCAAGAAAATCTTACTTATTTTTCTTTCTCTTCATTTCCTGAAAATAATTAAAGGTTTCCTTACTTTTTCAGCCAAACATATGGAGTTTGCTCAGGCAAAACCTAATCTTTTTCGTGAAACTGTCGTACGATTGGTATTAAGTTATGAAAGAAGCGTTCATGGAGAAACTGAAAAAGGTATTGAAGAGCTTGTGGAATCTTTTGAAAGGCTTATGGAAGAAAAGTTTGCTATTCAATCGACTTTTGAGACAAAAGAAGAGGTAACAGATGTTATATTTTTACTATAAAACTTAATTATGTACCTGGTCTTAAAAATCTGCACAATGACTAGTTGAAGGTATTAAGGCGGCTGGCTACACACGCAACTACAAACTTGACAAGCATGCATGTGCAAACTTTTTGTATAAACATGCACGAATTCCCGTTGGCACCAAAAGGCACAAGCATGCTTGTGCATGCGACAACGATTGCCGAAAATTACCTAAAACAAAGCGAAACAAAAAGTTATTTATTCGAAGATAACAAGAAATACTCTCTTGTTTTAAACAGAGGCACAATAAATATTAATATTTAAGTTGAAATATTAATTGAATTAATTAAATATAAATAAATTAAATAAATATCAAATATCAAGACGATTATAAAATGGCGGACGTGCCTGTAAAGAGTTTTGCTTGCTCAAATACATGCTATGTACATGCTACATGTATGCTTGTGCATGATTAAAATTTAATCGAGCATCAAGCGGCTAACACAATTAAAATGTTTGCGCAAAATTCTCCTACAGACGCTACAGTTTGCTTGTACAAAAAGATTGCACATGCATGCTTGTCAAGTATATAGTTACGTGTGTAGCCGCTATTCAAGTTCTGTTTTAAAGAGGTTATTTAATATGATTTATCAAGTAAAAATTACCCGAGTGCAATTTTTATTTTTATTTTATTTTCTTCCTGTATTAATTTATTTCATATTTATAGGAAAATATTGAATCAAATAATGGCAATGAAGAAACACAAAAAGACAGTAATCTAGAAAAGGAAGAACTTGCTTCAATGTCCAATGAAGCCAAGATCGAACGTATTGATGCTATGCTTCAAGTGGTTCACGCTTCTTTAGCGCATATAGCTCATTTAAGAGGAAATTTATATGATGCCTTGCGTATTCTTCTCGAACCTCAACTAACAATTCCTTTAGGCCCGATTGGAAAAGCCACACTCTTGGCTCTCCAAGGAGCTTTTTTATGCGAGTATGGCATTGATGGAAATAGAAAAGGATATGATCTATTCAAGCAGGTATAAAAACTATAATTTCAAAAAATTGCATACCATTTGATTAAAGAATAATCTGAGAATGTTTATTTATTAGACTGTAAAAGTATATCTCATTTCCTTTTGACAAAACCACGAATTGAAATTAATTAAGGCACTTTGGGAGGCAAAGCTGTTCGCATGTTTTTGCCGATAAGATGGCGTTAGGGGTCTTGAAAATTTAGCCAAAAAGCCCAACTATTACGAAAATTTGCCAACAGATGGCAGGGCTATATTTAATCTCATGTATTTGTTTGATTTTCGTTGATCTTTTATTAATGAATAGTTTATAAATATTATTACTTAAAATTTCACATTGTAATAAAAATGTTTAAATCACAACAAATGACATCTCTTTGTTATAATTGACACCTGCTCAGTAAGTAGCAAATGAAAAGAAGTTTCCAATAACTTCTAATATTTATGTATATTTGCAATGTATATTTTATTTTTCTAAAATTAAAAATTGTCGACCAGGTCCTGAGGAAGGGGGCGATTAGCACCCGAAACGTCGACGAGTAGAATGAGATAAAATTTCGTGTTTTATTTCTAATCCTGGCTGCCTACCCATCACCAATACTATAAATATTATTACATATTATATATCATTTATAAAAGTATAAAAATATATAAATATAGAATATAAGTGATCAGATAATGCCGGCTGTTTGATTAGCCTGCCATCTTTTGCAAGTGTAATGAACTATTGGCCGTTAATTTTTAAATAAATAAAAATATTTTTGACTTGGTCACCATTTCATTTAATTATTATAGGTTGTATATTAATGATTTTTAAATGCTTTTATTTAACTTACTCTTTCAAGGTCACCAACTTTGCGTCTTTGTTTAGGTCACTTTCCGATGAGCTAGAGGTGTGAAATTTGATATTTAAGGGTCATTTTTGATGACGCAAATTGTGAGTCGGCTTTTACCAAAATAGACCAAATTAAAATGGTACTTTATTTGAAGCCTCACGCGTATTAATCTAATTTCAAAAGACTTCCCGATGAGCTAGAGGTGTGAAATTTGATAAGTGAATATCATTCGTCAAAATTATGGCAATTATTACATTTTTCTGTTATTATTGTCAATAAAATTACACAAACAAATTTTTAGATGACGCGTCTTTTGAAAGAACTTTTTAAAAGCACAAGCATTTTTTATTTAATTGTCTGTTGATTACACTTAACCATTCCTATATTATTTATTAATTGTTCTTTTTAATTATTTCTATTTTTCTAGGCTTTAGAAATAGATCCCGATTATTGGGAGTGGAATTATTATGCCGGTAAAGTAATAGGCCGAATTCGCCGTGTGGATAAAATCAATGATTACTCTCCGGAGGTTCAGGAGATGAATCTTTTGGAAAAGGCAGTTCGTCTTCATCGTCAGGATGCATCGAGCCTTGTCCATTTGGCCAACCTTTATCGAGTTGTTGCTCAAATTCAGCATCGATACCAAATGGCTCTACAATCTCAGATGGATCAATTACATCCATCTACTTTACCCCAGGTAAACAAAATAAACTCCCAATCTGGACAGATGTGTCTTGATCTTTTTATGACCTTTTAACTATAAATATTAAACAATGAAATTGATTCGCATTTTTCCAAAATCTGTGCAACGGAATTTGGTATAATCACTGATTATGATTCACCAGACCCTCATTACCGGTATATTCTAAACCAGTGATTCTCAATCTTTTTTTTTTTTTTTTTTTTGTCGCGGTACACTTTTGGGAGTGAAGGAAGATTCAAACCCCTTTCAAGAGATCTCAATCAAGACTAGATATTTTTTAGAAGTATAAAATTAAATTTATAATATAAAAAATCTTGTGTGATGGTCACACCAGATTTTTTTTTGTGTCGAGATATATTTATTTATTATTTAAAAAAAAAATCTTTCTATGATTCAATTCAAAATCATAGCTTTATTATAATTATTGAGAACCACAATTTTCAGAGCATCTCTTGACCAAATATTTTGAAAATTTTGGTACATATTACTTAAGATATTAATTAAGACGTTTGTCTCAATCCTTCCTCTTTTCATATCCTCTTGGGGAGGGGAAGTTATAAAATCCTTCCCCTCCCCGTTATAAATTCTGGGACAAAAATAATCATCTCAAGTTTTAACCAGATAGTCAACCCCTCTAGTTATTACTTGAAATTTAAAGGAGTTTTACTGAGGAAGAGCTCTTTTGAGTCCTCTTTCGTTAGTTCTCTTTAAAAACTTTTGCAGAATTAATGTAAATAATATCTCTATTAAATTTCAAGTGAATTATGGCAGTTGTTAAAGCACGAGAATTTATCTTTAACAATGAATGACACTTCTATTCATTGCTATTTCTGAGCGAAACAAATTGCAATTTATCGATTCTAGATGGATGTACACCTGAGCTAGATGCTTTTATATCCTCTAATTTAAAAGGAAAGGTTATTAATTTATTATTTAATTATATTTTTCTAATAAAAGAATTTAAACACAATTTTTATCTGGGGGAAAAAAGGATTCTTTTATCTATTTTTTTCTACTTTAACGAATTTTCATTATAAATAACTCGTATTTAATATTTAAAATGTAATTTCTTTTAAAGGTGGCTCGAAAAAAACCAATTTCTCGACATCACTGGCGTGCAAATAGAGATTCCGATTCAAAAGAAGAATCACTTAAAGTGAAAGCAACTCTTGACAGTTTCCCTACACAATTAATTAATCCTGAGAAAAATTATCTCGCACTCGCACATGGTCTTTATGAAGAGGTAAATATAATTCATTTTTAATTTTTATATCTTGGGGACTTTCAGCTTTTTAGACTGCCATACATAAGACAAATTTTTTAAAAATGAATTTAATCATGGTGAGAAGTAAACACTCACGATGCACGACGCCCCGTATAACTCTTGTCGGTTTAGTATTGGCAAGACACTGAATCGCTAGAAAATGCATGTAATAAAATTATGGTGCAACGAGAGGTTTTAGACAAAATTTACCATAATAAAATTTATTTTTAATTTGGCATATATACAGAACGGATCCGGAGGTGTTTCTCGGGGGGGGGGGGGGGTAATTACCCCCTTCCCCCTCCCTTGTATCCGCCCTTGCATGATTCCCTCTCGTAAATCTGAGAAGTCTGAAAAATTCTTTGCTCGTGATCATTTACTTAGTCCTCAGATTCCAGTTTTTACGAGTCTCTGTGGTAATCTCAAATATATAAAACTAGCATTTTTAATACCGGGTATAATGCAAAGAATTCACCGATAAAATATTCTGAAATTTAATTTAATTATCATCTAATTAAAGATAAATAAATAACACGAGGTTAAATTGTACGAGATATTTCTAATTATTTTTTTTTTTTTTTTTTTTTTCATCTCTTTTGATGATTATATTTTAAATTATAAATAAAAATGACAAAGAGAAATTTATTTTCACGAACTGGTATCCATTTATTTTCATTGAATTGCCTGGAATCCTCTTGCGTTTTTAAGATTATCAATATTGTCATTTTTACTACTATCCTAAATATTTCCTCTCGGAATTAGGGGAGGGAGGAGAAGGATAATAATTATTAGTATAAAAAAACTTTTTTACCTATTTTTCAGGCGCTCTCTATTGAAAGTTTGTGTCCTTACAACAATGCAAGATGTGCCAAAGGTCTCTGGTGCCTGCCATTTCCTTACAAAAACAAACAAAAGGCACAAGAAGCTATCCTACAAGCATTAAGACTGGCTCCTGATGATACTTTGGTAAGGGAATCTTCCAATCAGATCTAACCGCACTTCCTTATGAATAGTTCTTGGAATAAATCACCAAGAATATTTATCATTGTACCTCTCTGTTGGAATCGAAATTAAAAAACATCAAGAGATCTTAACAAAATTAGCTAACATTTAGCGAGTACCCAAAGTTAATTATAACGAATCTCCAAAACTAAAACTAAATTTTATTATTATATTTATTTGAGTATTCGAATATTAATTAAAAAAATGTTCCCTCTTCTAATTAAGCCCTGATACAGCTGAAGATTTAAGATTTCTAGTTCAACGCTTAGAATACGGCATATAAGTTTAAAATAAAAATTTATTTTCCACTAATTTTGTTCGTTTTTCAGGTGAATCATTATGCTGGACTTTTTTATGAAAACGTTCGTGACGACGAAAAGGCCCTCCAATGCTATGAGAGAGCAATTGGCGATGGTCGACATAATTTCTCAGCTGAATTGAGTTACATCAATCTCAAATTGAAAGTTTCACCAGCTGGCACTTATTCACCAATTTTTCGTTTGGATCAACTTCTTTTCAAATATGCAACCAGCCAATATATGATTCAAACTCTTCTTTTAAAAGGAATTTACTTATATAAGTAAGTTAATTCTTATTACCTAGTTCTGAAGAAACAAAGAGTTAAAAGAACTTCTCAGTCAATAAGAAACAACCTAAAATATATATATATACATTAGGGTGGTTCATATTACTATGGAAAAAACTGAAGTTTAAGCAGGAGACCAGGCCACTCCCTAATTTAGTTCTATTTGGTATTATAAATAATTTTCCGAAATCTCAAGTTGATACATAAATAAGAAGGCAGTGCTCATTAAGGATAAAAAGGTTAAAATAGCGTAATTTTTTAAATGTTGGTAAATAAAATAAACACAATTGTTTACTTGTAGATACCAATATTTATTTTGTAACTTTTATATTTATATTCTTAAATTATAGTAAATGTGTAATATTAACTGCTTAAGTAAACTGTTTATCTGAAAAAAAACACAACAAATTTCCATTTCTACGATTAGCTTCCACAACTTGTAGTAGGCTAATAGTTGTTTCAACAAAAAATATTAAAAAAACGTTAGTATTTAGCAAAATTTTCAAAATTAACATAGATTGAGCACTGCTTTCCATTTGTCGTAGGATGCTGACATTTTGTGTGGTGACTATTGTTGTATGTTGGAACAAAATTAGGGGGTGGCTTGGTGTATTTAAATAAGTTCAGTTTTTTGGACCACCCTAATATACATAGATCTTGTAGTAAGAAATGAAGAAAAGATCATTTGCAGCTTGATTTATTTCCAGGGTGGCTACAGAGAAATGATTTTCTCTGATAATTTCAGGTTTTCCAAAAAATTTTTCTATTTTTCCATGATTAGTCACCCTGATTTCGTTTATTAACGGGTCGTCCATATATTACGTAACGCGTTAGGGTATAATTATAGCCGAAATGTCTCTAATTTTTATTTATTATTTATTTATTATTATTTATTTTATTTACTGACTCCAATACAATAGGTTTTTACTATATATACATTGATACAGCCCATAAGATCTGAGAACAGCCTTAATCAATACCAAAACCTAGTTATCCTAGTGGACCTACTAATAAAAGAAATATATCTACTGTTAAGGATAGCGAATAGCAGCCAGGAAAAATCAGATCAGACAAAAACTAGATCAATTGTCTGATTTGATTTTTCCTGGCTGCTATTCGCTATCCTTATCAAATTAAACAGCCATTTTCTCCACCATATATCTACTGTGCTCTCACAATATTTCCTAATGCATTTTTATAGAAATTTGACTAAGATTTTCTTTTTTCTTTTAATCAAAATTTCAATTATAAATAGAATAAAATGAGGTAAATTCAATGTTATTGAATAGAAAAGAAAATTGAAGCGAATGTTATGTCAAATGTTAAATTAAGGTCCAGATACTATTCTTCAAATCCTGAGTTTTAAAAAAATCGGTGTCCCACCACCCGTGGGGTTCCCTTGTAAGTATGAAACATTCTATGCTTGCGTCAGGTAACTAAGTCATCATCTGTAATTTTCAAAATGATTAATCTCTTATTCCAGTTTTATCTTATGTTCAGTTATAAAAATATTTCGGCTTCGTTTGAATTTTCCCACTTGAAGCTAATAAAACCTGCACCTATGTACAGTGAGGGACATTATTAAGTCCCACCCATGCGTTTTCTACTTGTGATTATTTCATTGTTTTTAAAAAAATATTATATATTTTTTAATGGAAACTTTCATGGTTCAAACCTAGAAAATTTCCAATAAAGATTTTCATTTTTTTTTATAGAAACCATGAAATAATCACAAATAGAAAACGCATGGGTGGGTCTTAATATCCCTCACTGTACATTAAAAATTATTGAATTTCTAGTTAATTAATATATTTTTGTTTCAGAGAGGCGAGACTCTACCTTCATTCCCTTCGTTGTTTTTATAAGGCAATCAAAATTGATCCAACATTTTCCATTCTTAAGGTAATATAACTATATTTTCCAAAATTTTTAGGTTTTTTTTTTTTTTATGAAATGAGGAAACCTGAGCAAAATGATTTAAAAAAATAGCACAGATCACTTTTGTTATTTAACAGTTAAATAACTAAAGTCCTTTCATTAGTAAGCGGGAAAAATCATATTAAAAATTGTGATATATTTCTGTAACGTAATCATTTTCATTTTTACACCTCAAATAAAGACAGATCGAAACCACTTTGCTTAAGAAATAATGTTGAACAATAACATATTTATTTTATATAAAATCCTATATTAAATCCGTGGTGGTTGCTTGCCGAATGTAGGGTTAAAACAAGATGTAGTTGTTCAATTAAACAACATTTTGATATTTATTAAAGTCAATTATGAATATATTAATTTTCGGTATGCACTCTCATCATTCTATAAAAACAAAAATTATACCTATATAGCTGGTAACACATTATTTTTAACTGCTTGTCACATCAAGAAATATATATATATATGTTGATAAGTGAAGTGGCTGTTCAACGATTAGAATGATAGGCAGGATATATATATATGTCGTAGACAGATCGTGAAATTAGACAGTTCATGAACTGTCTAGACATTTCATGAACTGCAGCCAGATCGTGTAATGGTCAAACAGTTACATGATCTGGCTAAAAATTTTAGACAGTTCATGAAATGCAATTGGGTCTTAGACAGATCGTGTAATGCTCGAGAATTACATGAAATGTCTAAATTTTTTAGGCAGTTCATGAACTGCCTAACAGCAGTTTTGCCGATCGTGTACTGTTTGTAAAGCAAATAAATATCTCGAAAAAAGTCAATTTTTTTCAATAATATTATTATTTTCGATTACTAAATTTTCCAAATCTTCCTCACTTTGTAAATCTTGAGTTAAGGTTTCGCGTCTCGGGGTTCTAATTTTGGGAGATTCCAGCGGCCACAAATTTGAAGCTATCTACCTCAATTTTTTTTTTTAAATTAAAGCTATTTAAAATGTCTACAACTTATAGAAGCCCTTTTTTTGATTTTCGAAAAAATAAATTTTTTTTTTTTAGATTTATTGCATTAAATTACAAACAGTACACGATCGGCAAAACTGCTGTTAGGCAGTTCATGAACTGCCTAAAAAATTTAGACATTTCATGTAATTCTCGAGCATTACACGATCTGTCTAAGGCCCAATTGCATTTCATGAACTGTCTAAAATTTTTAGCCAGATCATGTAACTGTTTGACCATTACACTATCTGGCTGCAGTTCATGAAATGTCTAGACAGTTCATGAACTGTCTAATTTCACGATCTGTCTACGACATATATATTGTTTTAGAAAAATAGGTTCTGGCAAAGATACTGAATATGTACACAATTGAATTTAATAAAAATCAAATCTGGATTAAAAAATGTTGTTTAATTGAACAACTACACCTTGTTTTAACTCAACATTGGGAATGTAACCACCAGTATAAACTGTACCAAATTAAACAATTAATAAAATTAAATATCTTTTGGCCAAATTTGAGATATCTATTTGTAAGTGAATTTTAAGAAAAAAAAAGTTTGCCCCCCCCCCCCCCCCACAAAAAAATAAGTTGAAAAGACGCCACTGGTAACCAAGGATTTTATATAAAATAAATATTACGTGGCTGTTGCTAAGATTAATTATAGAAAGAGGTCTGCAGCTAAATCCTCTATTATTAAATAAACGTTTCGGCATAGATTTACTGTGCAACACTCAGACTTTCAAGAGTACATAAGTGGACAAAATACTGGTACATTGTTACCTTTTAAAAGTTGTTTCTAATAATTTTTTTTTTTTTTTTTCTTTTTAAGAAATATTATGCTGGCACGTATTTTGGAAAATATGGAGATTATTATGATATATTCCAACTCTGCAGAAGAATTGTTTATCAAATAATTGAATATCCAAGTTTCCAAGGAGATAAAAAATATTTCGAAGAAATTATCCAAGAAGTGAAAAGATTGGAAGAATTAAACATTAATAGCATTATTTTTGATGATAATTAAAAAGATATAATCCCTTTCTGTAATTAATAGAAATATTATTATTATATAAGACGAATAATAATTTATTTATAAATTTACAAGAAAAAATATACATAAAATCTTAAAAAGTAAACTTAGTTTTTCATTTAATTATTTATTTTTTTTTTTTTAATTTTTTTTTTGAGAATCTAGCTTAAATTAACAAGAATCATCTCTCAATTAAATTATTCACTCTTGTAAATAGTCCGTTTTTACACTTTTTTTCATATTCTATTAATACATGTTTTTTATATTCACTTTGATCATTCCAAAGAGCGGAGGCTGATGGATTAAGAGGACTCTCGTTGTTCGGTTCTAAAAATTAAAAACAAATAATAATAAAATGAATTTATAAAAACAAATTATATATATATGAAGAAATAAAGTGGCTGTTGTATTCAAACAATAATAGATGAAAGGAGCAGGTAGTCTCCACGAAATGAATCTCTCTGTTTAATTAAATAATCATCAGTCCACTTATCGAGCTGAAAGCATTGTACAGTGAGCGCCAATATTAAGCCCCACCCATGCGTTTTCTACTTGTGATTATTTCATTGTTTTGAAAGAAAATGAAAATTTTCTAGGTTTGAACCATGAGTTTCTATTAAAAAATATAATATTTTTTGTAAGGTATGTCTTTGTGGCTGGAAGTATTATTATTAAGGATCAAAAAAAAAATCCAAGATATAGGCAGCCAAAATTATTTCTTTTATTATTGCCGTACCAGGCTGACGTTTCGGCCACTGGTCTAGGCCATCTTCAGAGCCGGAGGCGAGAATAAATGAAATTGTAATTTTCATTTATTCTCGCCTCCGGCTCTGAAGATGGCTTAAACCAGTGGCCGAAACGTCAGCCTGACTCAATGCTTTGTCATTTGAGTTCATACTGTATGTATAAATATTTAAATAATTTTTTTTTTTCTAAGGCTGAACGCTCAGCAAAATGTTTTGCCATTGAGCATTTTTGCCTAATCGGTGTGAGTTGGCATTTTTTGCTCAATGGCAGAGCATTTTGTCAAATGCCAACCCACACCGATTGAACAAAACGCTCAATGGCAAAACATTTTGTTCAATGATGTCGAATCATGCTCATTTGTGTATTGGCTTATCTGTGTGCGTTGCCCCATAGAAAAGCATTGAAAAAACAGTTTTATGCACGATTAGCTAAAAACATTTTGTCCAAGAGTGTTTTTGCTCTCTTGGTGAGCGTTCAGCCTAATTGTACAATGCTTTCAGCTCGAAACGTGGTCTGATGATGGCGTTATTTAATTATAGTTGAAACTGTTTTCTAAACAGAGTCTCATTTCGTGGAGACTAACCACCTGGCTGCCTGTTCCTTTCCAACTTTGGACAGGAGTACAACTTTGGACATCAGAAAATCTAGAGAAAGGTGTTAAGGTAGTGAAAAATGGCACTTTAAATCTAAGGAGAGTTTCAGAAAAATATATATATATGACCGTCCACATGAAAAGGTACCAAATCTTCATCGGGGTCAAAATTGAGTTTTTATGCTTTCTGTACAGAACACATCCTGCTGAGCAGGCCGGTATTTTTTATAATTTTTTAATCATTTTTTTGTTTGGAAGTTATGAATTTTTAAAATTTTGGTTATGAAAAACCTAGTTTTGAGAAAAATGAGTTTATTTTTTTTGAACTTTTTTATTATATCGGCTCTGCTGAAAATTGAATCGTTGATTTCAGAAACCACCTAAGGGACAAAATTTCAAAAAATGTGTTTTTGGTGCTAATGTACAATTTAAAGGTAAATACATCTTTTAGTGCCAAAATAACCAATGTTCCTCATCAGCAATGCTATTTGGCAGCCTTGAAAATAATCCGTTTATTTCAGAAAGAACCCAAGCGCCGTCGCTTAGGTTCTTTCTGCGGTAAATTTCACTCGTGCCCTGTAGACATCACGTGTTTTGTGACTCGCTGGTTTGATTCAAAGGTTACCTGACACTGAGTACTTAGTTTTCGTTAGTTTTCGGTGAAAATTAGGTGTTATTTTGTTGTTTATTATTACATTATATTGTTCTTAAGCCATGTCGGATAGTTCAGATGATGAACCTATTCCCAGGCGTAGGCGTGGAGCAGAGGCGTACCGAGGCAGTTGGGGGCCTGGGCGGCACTAGAAGAGGGGGCCTTATATTGAATTTTTTTTTTTTTGGGGGTGCTCATCTTTAAATATCCTTCACCTCCATACACAAAAATATTTTTAAAATACCGTATATCCCTGAACCCCAAGGGTCCCGGGGCCTCTCAAAGAGAAATTTTCATTAAATTTTGTTTTTTTTATAAATATATGGGGGCCTATGCCGGCTCGGGGCCTGGGGCGGACCGCCCCCTCGCCCCCCACCCCTCGGTACGCCACTGGCGTGGAGTTGTGCACGAAGAAAAATACAAACGGAACATTATTAGGAATGCTAGGCTCAAAGGACTCCAGTACGACTCTGTATATACGCTGTGTATAGAGACATACTGTAGAGCAGGGGTGGGCAAAAGCCGGCCCGCGGGCCGGATCCGGCCCTTTTGCTTACTTTATCCGGCCCGTTGAAAAATCCCTTTTATGCGATTTTGTTGAAATCAACAGTATTAGTGTGCGTAGAGTGCATATAAATAATGAAATACAGTATATAAATAATAGAGAGTATTATAATTTCGAACAGCAGTAACCATATCCCTACTTTTATGTATGCAAGCATACTAGGTCTGTTCGATTATAATCTTTCATTTTTCTTTAAAAATTACGGGACATACTCGTATTTTAGTGGGCACAAATTGTTCGCATGTACACCCAAGTAAGACAATTTATTATTACTATTATCTATTATAATAGACCAGGCTTGGTCCATTGGTGACTTTCCAAGGCTCGATTATATTAATTATATAATACCATTGGGCCAAGCTTCGGACCAGGCTTGGTCTATTCGTCTTTCCAAGGATCGGTTTAATAATATAATACCATTGGGCCAAGCCTCGAACCAGGCTTGGCCCAATGGCCACTACTCAAGGCTTGGCAAATTACAACTGATGACAACTGGCGCAAGGTTCGGCCAATTGTCAGCATTGGAAATTCCTACCAGGGTATTAACTGTCAAATTTCTTTGTCCAAATGCTTTAAAATGATACGTATAGTGTTTTTGCCAAAAAAATTTCTTGGGCAGGGAAAAAACTCCACCCAAAACATTCGGGTGTGGAAAGCGTACGCGGTATAGACCTCCGGCCCGAGAGACATTTTGAAAATTTCATTTTGGCCCGCGCTTAAAAGTATTTGCCCACCCCTGCTGTAGAGTGTAGTCTACTTGTATTTTTCGATTTAGGCATAGTAAAAACACTCTTTTTCCATACTTAAGTGTGTCTGTTACTTACCTTTGATACCAAAACAGGTAAAAATTAATGGTTTGACTTAATTTCAATAATAATTTTTAAAAAATCACTCGTTTATTTCAGAAACCACCTAAGTGCAATTTTTTCAAAAATTAATTACTCAAAAACTTAAAGGAAAAAATTAGGTGTTGGCTGTGTCTTCTACACAGCCGGTGGCTTTTTAACGTGACAACGTCTTTTGCTTGACTTCAAAAAAATTTTTTTTCTCTTACCTATATTGAAATATAAAGAGAGAAAGTATTGTTTTTGTTTTTTTTTTTTACTAGTAGTTTGTTTTCATAAATAAACATGTTCAAACATTTTCATTGAAACAATATATGACAGGTGTGGCCAAACTTTTATCCATTAAGGGCGACATATGCTTAAAAAATGAGGTTTTTCGAGAAAAAAACCAATTTTGGAGTTAATTACTCGGGATTTTTTTATTTATTCTATTAGAGGTTATCTTTCTGCACCAAATGACATCTCATTTAGTCTGATCTGATTAGCCGTTCGGAATCTACAGGGGTTTAAAATTTCGAAAAACGAAATCCCGCCGAGTGCTCTCATGCGGTAAAATGACGTCATATCAAAAAAAAGAAAAAAAGCCCTGGGGGTATTGAACCACTCTTTCTAAAACTATATTTAGATTTAATGTAGCTCTTATGGTCAAGTCGCTATGCGTTGCACAAGTAGGGCTATTTTTCGATATTTTTTTGTCTAAAAAATGAGGTTTTTCGAGAAAAAAAAACAATTTTTGAGTTAATTACTCGGGATTTTTTTATTTATTCTATTAGAGGTTTTCTTTCTGCACCAAATGACATCCCATTTAGTCTGATCTGATTAGCCGTTCGGAATCTACAGGGGTTTAAAATTTCGAAAAACGAAATCCCGCCGAGTGCTCTCATGCGGTAAAATGACGTCATATCAAAAAAATGAAAAAATAACCTCTGGGTATTGAACCACTCTTTCTAAAACTATATTTAGATTTAATGTAGCTTTTATGGTCAAGTCGCTATGCGTTGCACAAGTAGGGCTATTTTTCGATATTTTTTTGTCTAAAAAATGAGGTTTTTCGAGAAAAAAACCAATTTTTGAGTTAATTACTCGGGATTTTTTTATTCATTCTATTAGAGGTTTTCTTTCTGCACCAAATGACATCCCATTTAGTCTGATCTGATTAGCCGTTCAGAATCTACAGGAGTTTAAACTTTCAAATTAGAATTTACCGCAGCGCGGTAAAATAAAATGATAGGAAAAAAATAAATGGTGAATTCTTTAGCTGAAAACTCATTCTTTCTAACCGTATATTTCCCATAATTATACCTCTTAAGACAGAGGAGTTATTCAAGCCAATAAACTTTTTCGTGCATGCCCCTCTAACATGCCACTATAGACACATGATTTGTAAGACGTTGTCACGTCAAAAAATAATTTTTTAAATAGATTATCCCAATAGCATGTTTATGATTTGATAAAAAAATATTTGAAGTAGACTAGACCTATACTTAAGCTGCAAAACAGTTTTTTTTAGTTTTCCGAAAGTTGGAAAAAACGCACTTAGGTGGTTTCTGAAATAAACGATTCAATTTAGCCCGGTGAAGATTTGGTACCTTTTCATGTGATGGTCACATATATTGGCATAAAAGACCGATATAAATATAGATATCCGTCACCACTTAAGGTGGTTGAATAAAGCCTTAGACACAGGTTGAAGATGAAAACATTATATCTGAGTGTTTGATTTATTATTTTCTGTCCAAATTAACCATTTCTAGGACTAACACATTGGACGGACCATAAAAATCAATCTGTGTCCAATGTTATCCCGGTTATAAGTTTAACTTTGACAGTAACATTTAATTTTTTTTTCTGAAATGATTCAATCATTTACTGTAAAAATCTGGTGTGATCGTCGCACAGCACCTTTGGTAAGAGAAAGTTGTGTTCTGTGCTTGTCATACCAGATTTTTTGTATCGACATATGTTTATTTCCACCTATATATATATTTTTTAACACACTTTTCTCATTCACACTCACAGACACATTCACACAGTGTGTATTATAGTTTAATACTACTAGCTATTTAGGCTGCCATCAAAGTGGAACCGATATCGTCTTTAAAAATCATGTATTATTTTTATATATATATATTATATTATTATCATTTTTCTCATTGAGAAGAAATAAGCATATCCCTTTTCTAATTAAATATATATATATTCAAATGAAAAAAGAAATTTTTCTAAATTCTTATAATAAACCAACATTTGTACAGAGAGGGACAATATTAAGTCCCACCCATGCATTTTCTGTTTGTGATTATTTCATTGTTTAAAAAAAAAAATATATATATATATATATATTTTTTTTAATGTAAATTTTATAGTTCAAATCTAGAAAATTTCCAATAGATTTTCATTTTCTTTTATAAAAACAATGAAATAATCACAAGTAGAAAATACATGGGTGGGACTTAATATTGTCCCACACTGTACCTTAGAAATACAAAAATTCTATCTGAGATCCCGAAATTTGTAAAAAAAAAAAATAATTTTAAATTCTAGATTTTTCAAATTCTTGTAAAAAAAAAAATAATTGTCTATATATTTTATAAGAAAACAAGTATTGATATAATTCATTAAAAATAGATCTGAACTCGTTCAAAAGTTAGAATATGGAAAGATTAATTCCTGTTTTCTGAAGGCAGCCTTATGGAATTTAAACACTTTAGTGGTTTTTAGATGGAAGTACTAATTTTAAGTGCCTCACCTCCAAGCAACGATTGGATGGAGATTAAAATCGTTCGAACGTCGTATAATGCAGACCATTTTTCTTTTAATATATCCAAACATATATTGCCAGCGATATCCACATTAGGATGATAACAATTTGTAGTGAACCTCACATTCGGGGCCGAATATGGGTAACTATGAGGAAATTGGAGACTTAATTTATAAGTTAAACCTTCATAAACTGTCCCACTTGGGCCTGAAATTGTCCCAATCCATTTAAAAAGATTCTCTCCTTCAGGAAATGCAGAAATCGATTTATCTGAACTCATCTAAAAAATAAAACAGATTTTAATAAAGATATATAATAAATAATCTGATGAATTTGATAAGATTAAATGGAAAACATTAGTACTCATTTGTCAAGCCATCGATTATGTCCTCTAGCAGCAAGAATAGATAAATTTGCTAAAATAAAAGCCCTTCCTAAATAAAAAGCATATAAAGACTTTCTTTTTTTAAACACACTTTTTCTCATTCACACAGTCTTTTCGGCAACTCATGCCATATAAGACTTTGACGATATCTGTTATTAATTAATATACATATTGGGGGTCCAGACATTCTTATTTAAGTCATTTGGTATCCAAATGCGCGACTTTTGGTATACGAGGCTAGCACGCTAATCTATACACCAAACCCGGGCTAAAGACTTATTTTGACTGATCTTGACATTTTAGATATTAGACTTAATGGCCACATTATAGAGAGAATATAATTCGTAACGATTTACAAAAAGGTGAATAAAATTACTTTTAGAAGATGAGATTCTTATATATATATGTAAGAAAACAAGAAACTATCTTTGCATACACCCAGTCGCGGAAACCTTCGAAAATGTAGGGTACGTCCAAGGCACACGGGTTTCCAGAGGCAGGGAATCTGCGGCGAGTGGCGTGCATAAAATCTCTTGTTATCAAATGGGATTGGTCTTGATGGACCTGCGCGCATGGACCCTGACTCAGGACTTTTACCAGAATGATTTGTTCATTCTGGTTTCAGACAAGCTGCCTCGGGGTTAGTTGAATTTCGTTTCTGTGTTGAGAATTTTTCAATCTTTTACAATGAATATCAAGAATTTGATATCAAAAGGTACAAAATGAACGGTTTATGTCGGCAAGTAATTGGGGAAAAAGGTGTTTGTATTTTCCGTAATTTATTAATTGAATGTATTTCACTTCTCGGAGTTTTTGACTTCGTTGTCACATTGTCACGAATGCAATAAAGCTTTAGCCTGTTCTCTTGTATAATTACTTGCATTATTCACTAATCTGCTTGGGTGGCAGATCTGCATGCGCTAGCAGCGTGAATCGCAGATTCCCTGACTCCCTGAAACCTGCGTCTTGGACGTATCCTTAGAGGTTCAGAGCAAAGATTGACTGTCTTGGTGAATTGTTACTAGTAGAATTGAAAATGTTAAATTCTTAATTTAATTACTGTGTGTATAACATGTGCCCTGAAGAGAGAGTTTTCGTGACTCGACTCCCTGTGCCATATGGTCATTAGATTCACAAAAAAAAAAATATTCAGTAAATATAAATAATTCTTAGAATATAGTAAAATCCCCCAAAAATTCAAGCCATATTTTGATTGAATATTAAATAGCATTTTCAAAATACAGATGTTAGAGAAATCACACGAGGCTCACATGATGAGTCCCAGCATTTTGTAGGATCTATTGACAATGTCGTCATTAAAGCTTAATTTTGTATCCAGTACCGCCCCCAGATCCAGAATTATGTCTCGTTTTTCCAAAAGAATGTTGTTTAATTTATAAAGGGCTGCGTTTTCTGGAGTAGAGCACTGGAAATCATTCAATTTTAAAGAGTTTAAATACCATACGCATATATTGTCGGGATCTTGTTCCAAAAGGCCTGAATCATCATCATTTAAACAATTTGAAGAATATATATATATATATATATATAGACGATCTGGTAATAAAATTTCGAAGAGATGCAACCAGAATAAAAAGGTTAATGGGTTTTCTAATAAGCTAATTTGGGTTATAGTATCATATAGTATTATAATCACTAAAATCACTAATCACTAAAATTCAATTATGATGATAATACAGTGGTATGATTCGATAAAAAAGATTAAAAGAAAAAATATTGTCATATAATAAAAAAGAAAGTTTATTCACATAAATAATGTGGAAATGTATATTGATTAAAATAGAAGGAAATTAAAATATTTCAAATTACATTTACCTTTTAAATAAATTGATTTTTCGTTTTAGCAAATTTATATTCAACTAAAAAAATTTATATATTACTCACTATTGAAATATATATCAATTTTAACCTCGCCTTTTCTAAGTTTATTAAAAAATAACCGAATTGCTGAATGTTTTCCATTTTAACCTTTGCACTAATTAAAAAAAAATTATTTATAGGATATATAAAACATTAGTATTTCTACAAACCATTAACGCCAAAAGTTCCTTTTGTAATCTGAAACAAATTAATAGAAATAGAAAATTCCAAGGAAATAATAAATTTTAATTAAAAAATTGAAAATTGTTTTTTGTGTACCTTTTGCTCACTGCATGATTATCCTTAGATCGATTTTTAGTCTCATCTCGCGTTTTTGATGTGACTGTGTCAGTTTCATAATGAGGATTTATATTTTGAGCCATTAGTTAATTAAAATAATTCTCCACTTGGAATATATTTAATTGATTTTAATGAAAATTAAGTGATTGGTAACCTTCAAAACAAAAGACCGTTAAATTTAGAAAAATGGAAATGTCTGGACAACACAACATAAACGATCTGGGAAATGTTTTGAATCTCAAGCAGACCAATCAGAGTTTATCCCTCAGTCACGTGATTTATAATAGTTAAACATTTTCTAAATAGATGGCAGCTCAGGTAGATTCGGCCATTTTGGTTCTAATTTTTAGTGCGAAGACAAATTGCCCATAGGAAATGATTAATATTTTTGAATATTTTGTACAATTATTTATTAATTTTAGACTTTAATTAGTAGATTTAATGGAATAATTGTATAAGAGAAATAGTTAATAAGATTAGATATGATAAACCTTGCTGTTAAGGAGAATAAGTTTATTTTATTATTATTATTTTTTATTAATTTTTATTCATTTCCACTGTTAAATATTTCGGATTCTTGATTTGGCCAAAGGAGGGGAGGGTCGTGGGTGACAGGTTCCCCCACCCCTCTGCTCTGATTGTCGCTGAGGAGAAAAAGGCGCCAGGCGCAGGCTCTCTCCCCCTTCCCCTCTTCTAAGAAAATTTCTTTCTCTTTTAAAAAAAAATAATTTAACAGCTTTAGTTAATTTTTTTTTTTTGACATTTGTAAGAATTATAAAAATTTAACGAGAAAAAAAAATTAAGCAGTCAGAGAATATTGCCAAATAAATGATAGTTATATATATTTAGTTAGATGTAAAATCTTTCAATTCTTCATCATCACATGGTTGTTATATTTATTTGAACACAAGTGATATTTCGATCAAGGTCATTTCGATCTTGTATTACTGTAGAGTAGTTAAATAACAAAGTGTAAAATTTAATTTAGATAAAATGATTTGAGTACTTCAAACAATTTTCACAAAATATTACTTTTTAGAAGGACATCTAAATAATAATTGATTTATATCAATTTTAATCTAAAAAGTAAAAGATATAAATTCTGTTACCATAGCAACCATTTCACCTATCTTTTCTATGAAGAACAAGAGTAAAGTGGTCTTCAGAAGATTTCAACGGCAAAATAAGAATATACATTTTAAAGAGCATCTAAAAAATAATTGATTTTTAAATTTAAAAAAAAATCGTTAGAGCGAATTTTGAGAAAATCGAAAAAAAATTGAAAAACTACATCAGTAAAGTACCGTACTAGTACTTTTTGGGTGATTTTGATTAAAAGCTTATTTCCACGCCTCAGGGGGGTGTCTAACTTAAATATAACATTTCACCCTGCTAGCTCAATTCCTTCATGCTTAAAATTGAACACATAGGCAAGAGAATGTAAAAAAAAAAAAATCTGGTGTGACTGTCGCACAGCACACAACTTTCTCTTACCTTCGGTAATCGAAAGTTGTGTACTGTGCTTGTCACACCAGATTTTTTGTGTCGACATGTATTTAGTTCCCGGCAGTAGGGAATATTTGAATTCAGATGTAAAATTTATAAGTATGGGAAAATATTTATATTTTGTAACCATGGCAACCATTTCTCCTATCTTTCCTATGAAGCACAAGAGTAAAGTGTGCTTCAAACAATTTTGAGGGCAAAACGAGAATATACATTTGAAAGAGCATCTAAAAAATAATTGATTTTTGAATTTTAATCAAAATCGTTAGAGCGAATTTTGAGAAAATCGAAAAAAACTGAAAAAGTACATCAGTAAAGTACTAGTACTCTTTGGCCGATTTTGATTAAAAGCTTATTTTTCCGGTCCCGGGGGTGTTTTTTTTTATGCCCCCCGGCACCGGCACCCCCCTAGTTACGCCCATAGCTACTAGTATTTTTTGACCGATTTTCCCCAAATTCTGTCGCCTCTGGGCAAATATCCCTCGACTATAGACCGGGCGCTGACGGCCACTATAATACTTTGTGTCTATCACGTTGAATATTTATGGAGCAGTTTTATTAAGATATCTTAATGTAAAATTTGTAAAATTTATTTTGATGATTATGTGTTTACTACATTTTGTCTTTTAAATTCTTTTATATATTTTTTATGCGCCCGGGTTTCTGCGCCCCTTGACCTGCTGCCACCCCCGCATTGCGGGGTCTGCGGGGGTGTTATTTACGCCTCTGTTTAGAAGTTAGTAAAATGATGACTTTAAAAAGGGGTCTATTTATATACTCCTGAGGAAATTATAAATTCCAACCGTTTTAGAGATTTTTGACTTTTAAATGCCAAAAACTGCATTAAAATATCGCTTTTTGTTCTCAAGATATAAATCTCTTATTTATTGCTCTATATATATGTGTGTGTGTGAGCAGCTCGCCTCGCTGTGACGTCATTCAATAATAAACACACACAGAGGGTCATCATCAACGGTCATTTGAAATTACGATTTTTTTTTAAGTATTCTTGATTGATTTAATTTAAAACAAGTGACATTCGTACCCACACAGCACGGAATATTGCAATCTTGCTCAATGTTGACAATATTGCGGCAACATTGATGCAATATTGCAGCTCAAAGAGCAATATTGCTAGTTTGGAATATTGCCGCTGCAATGTTGCCAAGATTCGCAATGTTTCTACAACATTGCTGCAATATTTTGTGCTGTTGGGGTACCTCTCTTTATAACCATGTTTTCTCTCTCTTTCTATTAATATAAAATATTTTACGGTTAAGCAATGCCAAGCTTGGTGTAACCTCTTATGGGAGATCCCGTCGACTCAGAGTTCGTAATGTCCCCCAGTAATCAACAGTTCACTATATAATAAAAATAATAAATATATTAAATCCCTTAGGGGTTAAATTTGAATAAAATGGGTGTTTTTTACATAATATAAATAGATATTTTCTCTCTATCAAAAGTGCGCCCTTTAAATTATAAAATAACTTTTGTATTTGAATATCCCCAAATGGGGATATTTTTTTGTCCAAAGGGGGCCCAGACATCTAAGGGCTCCCCCTGGGACCTCTAGTGGCTAGGTGTCTCTAGATAATTGTTGGATTTTTACACTATTTCAGTGTGGTAAAAAACTGAATATTCGCCATCGCCCTACCTAATTTGGTTTCGTTTCATCACTATAAACATTCAATTTTTTTTCTTGTTTCTAGGGGGGGGGAGGGCAACTGCCCACCTGCCCCTCGCTGGGTACGCCCATGCTGCGAACCATTGACCTTTGGCCAGTGGCGTAGTGAGCTTAACTCGCGCCTGGGGGACAATACCTTTTTAGCGCCCCCCCATTCGAAAACCATAAAATATATGTAAAATATACATAAATATTATATTACACTGGTACTAAATTTAAAATATATTTTCCAGAAATCAATTATAATTAAAATACAAATTATCCAACAATTTTTTGTTTTGCGGACCATTTGGCGCCCATTTGTGAGTAGCACCCGGGGCATGATGACTCCCTTGCCCCCCCTCTCGCTGCGCCACTAGCTACTATCTATCTATTAAACACAACACAAGCAGTGGCGTAACCAGGGGGGGGCGAGGGGGGCTCGAGCCCCCCCCGCCCCAGGCGCATCGAGCCCTTGGCGCCCCCCGAAACCGGCATAGGCGCCCTACGGCCTCTAAGATATAGCCCAGCGAATGTGATTTTATCATATTCTTTTCATCGATTGTCTTAAAAAACTGATTGTTTTCTTTTAAAATTATATTACAACTTGAATTCTACTATTTTAAATGAATTTAATTCCTAAAATAATAAATAACGTATATAGAGGCTTTATAATTAAAATTTTTTTTATTTTGCAATATATAAGCCTTAATTTGATGTTTTAAGGCTGTGGAGATTTACTCAGGATTCGTATAAGCCTTAATATTTAATTTTTTGGAATTCAAAATTTTTTTAAGCATGAAGGAATTGAGCAATGAGACTGAAATGTTATATTTAAGTTAAACACCCCCCGGGACCGTGAAAATAAGCTTTTAATCAAAATCGGCCAAAAAGTACTAGTATTTTACTGATGTAGTTTTTCAGTTTTTTTCGATTTTCTCAAAATGAAAGGGCTTTTACCATTCTTCAGGCCCGCCCGGAATTTTTTCAAATCCGCCCATTCCCGCCCGAGATTTAGTGAATGAATGAACGAATGTCTAGCAATTTTTAAATAAAATTTCATTTGCATGCCCGTCGAAATAAAATACTCAATTTTAAAAAGTTTGTATTCTTTGACATTTTTCCGAAAACTGAATAGTTTTTGAAATAATCACAGAAGAAAACGACATTTTTCGTAAAAGCAAAGAAAAATCAAAACAAAATCATACAGGTGTCATTAAAAAATATGTAAATATAAACAAATTCGCTGAGAAAATTACTGGAAGTAAGAAATTTGCCCGCCGAAGGCGGGCAATTGCTCGCCGAAGGCGAGCAAGGGGGTCCAGGGGCGGAGCCCCCTGGAAAATCGGCGCCCTAGTTGAGCTTCGCCCCCCCGCCCTCAAAGTCTGGTTACGCCGCTGAACACAAGGCATGTGATACATCGTTTCTGGATAAAATTTCACCTTGAATAAGAATTTGCATACGAAATTTTAATATCTCTAATAGTTTTCGATTAATTGATACAAAATCTAAAAATATAAGATTTTTAATTTAACCACTTCTTAAACATATGACACTGGGAAAATATGGGGGATTTAATGAGGATTAAGAATCTACTTTTGTTATTTTTGTATCTCAATTATTTTTCGAGTTATACTCAAAAAACGATACAAAATTTGAGAAGGCTTAATATCATTAAACATAAAAGGTAGAAGATATTTAAGATATCGTATAAATTTTGTATTTAATGCAGATAACGAATCAATAAACACCAATTTTATATCTTTTTTAGTTTTTAGCAAATTTACGAAAATTCAAGCAAACATAGATGTGACTCTCTCTTATAAAATAGAGCAAACTAGTAATTGACATAAATGTGTAAGATTCAGGATTTAGTGCTGATTCTAATGCACTATTCATTATTTATATATGTTGAATAGTTTTTTGATTATTTTGAAAAAAAAAATTCATCTGTCAAAATAAATTAAAATCGATTTTTTATTATTTTTAGGACATTCCTTGGCCGAAAATGGATTGTTTTAGTTAGAATATTTTATATTTTAATTTATTCAATCGACATCAAGCCCTAAATGTGTTTATTTAATTAAAAAACAATAAATTAGAAAATATTGGCGGGAGTTGACGTTAGAAGTCGTGAGTGTCATCAACAAACCCTCATTTTATGTGGGCGTAGCTAAATAGAAAAATTCCTCTGGCTTTATAATTGATTCAAGAGACCAGTTTTGCATTTTGCCTCAAATCCGTGAATAAATAAGAGAGATTTAGCGATTTTTTGAAAAGCGATCTCGCGCAAGGCGAAAGGCTTAGACAAGAGTTACGCAAGTCTCCCTGGCTGGTCCCTGGGCGCCGATCGAATTGGAAAAAAAATTTGATGCTCTTCCATTAGTTGAAATAATTGTCAAATTGATTGATTTCATCTGTTTATACTCAAATTTTATAAAATTTAATTCTAAAAATGGCTATAAAATCTTATAATGTTGCTAAATTAAGGGATCTTAGAAATTTTTTTTATACATGTTGTGGGTTGTGTATAAACAACGAGCTAGTAAAATAAAATTAACAAGCCTCAAAAATTGAAAGCTGAATTGATAAAAACAACAAGCATTCAGAGATCAATGATCCTTGTGACTTGAATATCTCCACTGTCTTTTTTTTTTTTTTTTTTTTTTAATCCACTGTTTTAAGAGGTATAATTATGATGAATATACGGAAAGAATGGTTCTTCAGCTAAAGATTTCACTAGCTAAATATTTTTCGAGATCTATTATTTGAATAAGATAATAGTATTCAAAATACCTCGATTCGGACTTAACCAGTCATAGATATATATAACAAGACCTGTGAGTGTTTTTTATTGATGAGGCCAAACATCCCATGGCCCCCGGGAATCGAACCCAGGATCTCCGCCTTTCCGGGGCATAGGCGTGCTTGAGTTTTATTGGTGCAGGTCGAGGGTCCGGTGGCCTGGTGCAATGGAAGCACGCCTATGCCCGGAAAGGCGGAGATCCTGGGTTCGATTCCCGGGGGCCATGGGATGTTTGGCCTCATCAATAAAAAACACTCACATGTCTTGTTAAATAAAGATTTCACCATTTATTTTTTTCCTATCATTCTATTTTACCGCCCTGCGGTAAATTATAATTTGAAAGTTTAAAACACTTTAGATTCCAAATTCATAAATCAATTATTTTTTACATGCTCTTTAAAATGTATATTCTCATTTTGCTCTCAGAATTGTTGAAGCACACTTTACTCTTGTACTTCATATAGGAAAGATAGGGGAACCAAATGACTTAAATAAGGGTATTGTGTCTTTTTCCTTATCCTTTTCATTCATTGTATATTTCAATATACTGTACAACTATACTGTATAACTATGTATAACTATATATAGGAAAGATAGGTTGCCTTGGTACAAAATATAAATATTTTCCTTTGTTTATAAAGTTTACATCTTGAAATATATCTCGACCATAGATCTCAACACAAACGCCTACGGGCTTGGTCTAATTGGTAGCGTGCCTCCCTTCTATACCGAACGTCGCGGGTTCAGACCCCAGGCAGTCCTATGATTTTATTTAACGCCATTTGGATACCACCAAATGGCTTAAATAGAAATGCCCGACTCCCAATAGATATATTAATAATTAACGATTATCGTCAAAGGCTTAAATGGCCTAATTTGCCGAAAAGAATGTGTAAATGTGTGTGTGAGTGTGAATGTGAGTGTTTAAAAAAAATAAAAAAAAATCTGGTGTGACAAGCACAGCAAAAGTTAAGAGAAATTTGTGTGACCATCAAAATAAATTTTTTTTTTTTACGAGTCTTTAAAATTCTTTTTAATCTGTCCGGAGATATAATTTTAATTTTTTATTATTTTATTTTCTCAGAAATGAGGGGAGGGCGCGCTTTGCTCAAGAGCAATAATCAGGGAGGTGGGGTGGGGGAGGCAGCAGACAGACTCCGCCCTCCCCTCCTTTGCTCGAATTAAGAGGTAGGAATAATTAACAGAGAAAAGAAATAAAACATTGAAACTTCAAATGTCTCTAATTCGCAAACCGCTTCTTCAATTTGCATCGGATTTTTTGTAATGAGTTTAGAATTTCCTAGAGATTACTTAGATGAAGCTAAAATTTAATATTTAAACATTTATTTTTTCATTATATCTCACCATCCGATTAGACAATCAGATGAGAGCAAAAAGGATCATTGATCTATATTCTCTGAATTTTTGCCTACGTGTATATAAAATTTCTAGCCTTCTAGATCCAATGGTTTCGTTAAATTAGCGCTCTAAAGGTATACACCCGCTCAACCAGTGGCGTCATTTCAACTTTTTCTTGGGGGGGGGGGGCAAATTTTTTCTTGGGGGGGCAAACATTTTTTTTTTCTTAAAATTTACTTACAAATGGGTACTCAAATTTGGCCAAAACATATTTAATTTAATTAATTGTTTAATTTTGTACAGTTTGTATACTCGTAGATGTATTTTGGAGTATTTTATTTAGAATAATATAAAATTTTATAAAAATCAGAGCCCTTGGGGGGGAATGCCCCCCCCCCTGCCCCCCCCCCCCCCAAATGACGCCACTGCGCTCAACGAATGTGCTCGGGGTCCAAGCAGAGTCAACTTTTCTCAAAGGGCTCACTCTAAGAAAAAAAAATTTCATATCATATCAGAATTGAATGAAATTTTATGTCCTCTTTTTACGTAAAATTCAGCTTTCAATTTTTGAGACTTGTTAATTTTATTTTACTAGCTCGTTGTTTATAAATCAGATGAGAGAAAAAAAGGATCATGTATACAAAATTTGGTGTGACAAGCCCAGCAGATTTTTTTTTGTGGACATGTATTTATTTTCCGACGGTACGGCACATTTGATTTTCAAGATGTAAAATTTATAAGTATGGAAAAATATTTATATTTTGTTACCAGAGCAACCATTTCTTCTAACTTTCCAATGAAGTACAAGAGTAAAGTCTGCTTCAAACAATTCTGAGGGCAAAATGAAAATATACATTTTAAATAGCATCTAAAAAATAAATGATTTTTGAATTTTAATCAAAATAGTTTGAGCGAATTTTGAGAAAATCGAAAAAAACTGAAAAAGTACATGTATATGGAGGTAAGGGAAAGTACAAATTTTAAGATCCCTTAATTTAGCAACATTATGAGATTTTATAGTCATTTTTAGAATTAAATTTTATAAAATTTGAGTATAAACAGATGAAATCAATTAATTTGACAATTATTTCAACTAATGGAAGAGCATCAAATTTTTTTTCCAATTCGATCGGCGCCCAGAGACCAGCCAGGGAGACTCGCGTAACACTTGTCTAAGCCTTTCGCCTTGCGCGAGATCGCTTTTCAAAAAATCGCTAAATCTCTCTTATTTATTCACGGATTTGAGGCAAAATGCAAAACTGGTCTCTTAAATCAATTATAAAGCTATAGGAATTTTTCTATTTAGCTACGGCCACATAAAATGAGGGTTTGTTGATGACACTCACGACTTCTAACGTCAACTCCCGCCAATATTTTCTAATTTATTGTTTTTTAATTAAATAAACACATTTAGGGTTTGATATCGATTGAATAAATTAAAATATAAAATATTCTAACTAAAACAATCCATTTTCGGCCAAGGAATGTTCTAAAAATAATAAAAAATCGATTTTAATTAATTTTGACAGATGAATTTTTTTCTTTTCAAAATAATAAAAAAACTATTCAACATATATAAATAGAGTGAATAGTGCATTAGAATCAGCACTAAATCCTGAATCTTACACATTTATGTCAATTACTAGTTTGCTCTATTTAATAAGAGAGAGTCACATCCATGGGCGTAGCCAGGGGGAGGCAGGGGGGCGTTGCCCCCCTGGCTGGTCCTAAAAATTAAAAAAAAACAAGCAAATATATATTTTTCCCATTGGGAATTTTTTTTTTTAACACCCCAATCAACTACATTAATTTAATTTTTTTTTTTTAATTTAAATAAATAATTAATAATCTATGTATCTATTAATTGCAAACTCCCCCTCTCGCCCTAACGAGGGGTTGGCCCCCCCTAACAAGAAGTCTGGCTACGCCCATGGTCACATCTATGTTTGCTTGAATTTTCGTAAATTTGCTAAAAACTAAAAAAGATATAAAATTTGTGTTTATTGATTCGTTATCTGCATTAAATACAAAATTTATACGATATCTTAAATATCTTCTACCTTTTATGTTTAATGATATTAAGCCTTCTCAAATTTTGTATCGTTTTTTGAGTATAACTCGAAAAATAATTGAGATACAAAAATAACAAAAGTAGATTCTTAATCAGAGGCGTAGTGAGTTTAACTCGCGCCCGGGGCACAACACCCCCCCCCCGCATTCGAAAACCATCAGGGGCGTATATAGAACTCAAAAATTTTCTTGCCTGCGGAAAATTTTTTGCCCTCCTGTTAAAATCATTTTACCTAAGTGGGCTAAGTTTTGCGGAATTTTTCCCCCTTCCTGCGGAAAAATTTTATTTTTTTTGCGGAACCAAATTTTTCCGTCACGCGGAAAATTTTTTTAATTTTTTCCCGGACATTAAAATTATTTTTTGTTTTGCGAATTTGTTTGGCGCCCCTTTGTGAGTAGCTCCCGGGGCATGATGACCCCCCCTTGCCCCCCTCTCGCTACGCCACTGCCACATAAAATGGGGGTTTATTAATTGCCTTTTACATCTTCAATTTTAACTGCCTCTTTCATTTTCTAATTATCCTAATTTATTGTTTTTTAATTAAATAAACATATTTAGGCCTTGATATTGATTGAATAACTTGGTATATAAAATATTCAACCAAAAACAATGAAATTTTAGTCTCAAAACGTTCTGAAAATGATTAAAAATCGATTTTCCAAATTTATTTTGACATAGTAATTTTTACTTTCTCTTAAAATTTAAGGGGTCGAGTTAGGCACCCTCCTGCACGTGACAGGAAGCTTTTGAACAAAACCGGCCAAAGTATACTATTACCGATGTAATTTTTCAGTTTTTTTTTTTCGATTTTCTCAAAGTTCGCTCGCTCCTACGATTTTGATTAACATTCATAAATCAATTATTTTTTGTATGGTCTTTAAAATGTGTATTCTCATTTTGCTCTCAAAATTGTTTGAAGCTCACTTTACTCATAGGAGAAATGGTTGCCATGGTAACAAAATATAAATATTTTCCCATTCTTATAAATTTTACATCTTGAAATTCGAATATACCGTACTGTCGGAAACTAAATATATCTCGTCACACAAAAAATCTGGTGTGACAAGCACAAAAC
This sequence comes from Euborellia annulipes, assembly GCA_023213315.1. Lineage (NCBI taxonomy): Eukaryota > Metazoa > Arthropoda > Insecta > Dermaptera > Anisolabididae > Euborellia > Euborellia annulipes. The sequence goes on along the minus strand of JAKCPI010013125.1, from coordinate 51,935 downwards.
ACAACTTAGGCAAGCAAGGGTGGTCCCAGAGGGGGGGTCAAGTGGGTCGTGACCCCCCCAAAATCTTTTTTTTTTTTAACACACACTTTTTTCCCACTCACTCTCCCATTCACACAATCTTTTCGGCAACTTAGGCCATGTAAGACTTAAACGATACTCATATTTGATTAATATATATTTATTGGGGCCCAGGCCCATTTATTTATACTATAAAAAAAAAAAAAAACAGTGACCCCCCCCCCCAAATGTAAGGCTAGGACCGTACTTGTAGGCAAGAGAAAGTTGTGTGCTGTGCGACCAGTCACACCATATTTTTTTAAAGTTTTTTTTATTGTTCTATTAAAATGTTTTATATTTGATTTTTTTTATTTAATCAATATAAAAAAAAATATTTTTTTTTTTTTTAATTTATTTCTGTCTTTATTGCTTCTGAGAAAACTGACTTCATAGTCATTGTTTGAAAACAGGTTCTTTAGACGATGGGCCGCGACTAGCTCCTTTAAGTGATGTAGCTCTATCTCGCTTGCACTCATTATCTTCTTTCTCTTTCTACTAGGTGAATAAATCATATTAATCCACTGAATTAGAGAATGTTCTTTAATATGAACAGCTCTCGTTTATTTGCAATGAGTTATTTCTGATTCTCTTATAGGCTATATAAGTAAGATGTGAATTTTTGCTGATTCATCCTCGAAATTCGCACACAATACAACTTACTTATTATTATTATATTTTTGAGATCTTGATTAATTTTTTGGACTGAATCAATTGTGTATAATTAAAATAGAATTAATACGATTTTGAAAAGTCCTAAGATCAACCCTGTACCTGATAAGAATTAAAAAAAAAAATAAATAATTGATTTATATGAATAAAGAGAAAAAGATTTATATACTGACATGACAACTATTTCTCCTATCTTTCCTATGAACATGGGCATAACAAGGGGGTGCCGGGGAGGGGGGGGACTGCCCCCCCCCAGAAAGCTCTCTGCCCCAAGGAAAATTGAGAAAATATAGGGCTTTTCAGGCCCCCGGAGGATAGCTGGTCCCATGGCCCTCCCAGCGAGGATGGCTGGTACCATGCCACCCCCCCCCCCCCACCTAGCCAAATTCTCTAGTTACCAGTGGCGTACCGAGGGGGGGGCGAGGGGGCGGTCCGCCCCAGGCCCCGTCCGGGATAGGCCCCCATATATTTATAAAAAAAAAATTTAATGAAAATTTTCCTTTGAAAGGCCCCGGGGCCCTCAGGGCTCAAGTAAAAATGGGAAAATTTAGATAAAAAAAAAAGAAAATTTAATAAAAATTTCTCTTTGAGAGGCCCCGGGGCCTTCAGGGCTCAAGTAAAAATGGGAAAATTTAGATAAAAAAAAAGAAAATTTAATAAAAATTTCTCTTTGAGGGGCCCCGGGGCCCTTGGGCCTCAAGTAAAAACAAAATTTAATGAAAATTTCCCTTTGAAAGGCCCCGGGGCCCTCAGGGCTCAAGTAAAACCAAAATTTAATGAAAATTTCTCTTTGAGAGGCCCCGGGGCCCTCAGGGCTCAAGTAAAAACAAAATTTAATGAAAATTTCTCTTTGAGAGACCCCGGGGCCTTCAAGGTTCAAGTAAAAATGGGAAAATTTAGATAAAAAAAAAGAAAATTTAATAAAAATTTCTCTTTGAGAGGCCCCGGGGCCCTTGGGGCTCAAGTAAAAACAAAATTTAATGAAAATTTCCCTTTGAAAGGCCCCGGGGCCCTTGGGGTTCAGGGATATACGGTATTTTAAAAATATTTTTGTGTATGGAGGAGAGGGATATTTAAAGATGACCACCCCCCTCCAAGAAAAAAAAATTCAATATAAGGCCCCCTCTTCTAGTTCCGCGCCAGGCCCCCAACTTCCTCGGTACGCCTCTGCACGGACTTCTCTAGAAGATTCTTTATTGTTTGCAAAAAACCGCATTCAAATCGACTTAGTGGTTTTCAAGATATATCAATTTCAACTTTAAGTTAACGAGATTACTCTGGTTAAGCATAAATAAAAAAAAATAAAAAAACTTTGGTAACCCATCTCATGAATCCAACCAGAATAATTAAAAAAATTATTTTTTAACAGGAATGAAAGTTAGAAGAAAAATGCAGCCAGAATTTTTCTTTAAATATATATTTCAACAGCTAGCTGACGTTTCGGCTTTGGTTAAAGCCATCCTCGGAGCTGCTGTTAGTCTTCATATACATATATTTTGAATTGTATCCGGTATTAAAGTTAATTTAGGATATAACATCAGGGAAAAAAGTTTTCTGTTCAAGATCAACTTTTTCCTTCTTCTATCACCAATACAATATATTTATTTTTTTGTGCCTAATGTGATAATTGACTCAGGGCAGTACAATTTCATCTAGCTGCCCTGAGTCAATTATCACATTAGGCACAAAAAAAATAAATATATTGTATTGGTGATAGAAGAAGGAAAAAGTTGATCTTGAACAGAAAACTTTTTTCCCTGATGTTATATCCTAAATTAACTTTAATACCGGATACAATTCAAAATATATGTATATGAAGACTAACAGCAGCTCCGAGGATGGCTTTAACCAAAGCCGAAACGTCAGCTAGCTGTTGAAATATATATTTAAAGAAAAAATTCATGCATTTTTCTTCTAACTTTCATTCCTGTTACAAATTCTACCAGCCATAAAATACCCTTATACTAAAATTATTTTTTTACTTTCTCTTACCTCTATATATATGTTAATATATATAGAGAGAGAAAGTATTGGATTCATGTCAAAAATTCGATGTCGAGATTTTGATGGATCTTCACGTTTTGAGGTCCCCTGAATCCAAAAAAGTGGTTTTCGCGACATGGTCTGTCTGTGTGTCTGTGTGTGTGTCTGTGTGTGTGTCTGTCTGTGTGTGTGTGTGTCTGTGAACAAAATATCTCAAGAACGAAAAGAGCTAGGAGGTTGAAATTTTATATTTAAGTTAGACACCCCCATGGGACGTGACACGAAGCTTTTGAACAAAATCGACCAAAGAGTACTAGTACTTTACTGATGCACTTTTTCAGTTTTTTTCGATTTTCTCAAAATTCGCTCCAACGATTTTTTTTTAAATTCAAAAATCAATTATTTTTTAGATTCTCTTTAAAATGTATATTCTTATTTTGTGATTGAAATCTTCTGAAGACCACTTTACTCCTGTACTACATAGAAAAGATAGGAGAAATGGTTGCCATGGTAACAAAATATAAATATTTTCCCATACTTATAAATTTTACATCTTGAAAATCGAATGTACCGTACTGTCGGAAACTAAACACATGTCGACACAAAAAATCTGGTGTGACAAGCACAGAACACAACTTTCGATTACCGAAGGTAAGAGAAAGTTGTGTGCTGTGCGCCAGTCACACCAGATTTTTTAATAATAAGATTTATTAATTATTAATAATTTATTTATATTATAAAAGCATTATTTTAAAATTAGGAACCGACCGAATATTCGGTTTCGGTTACGGTTTCGGCCAAAAATCATGGTTACGGCCGTAGTTTTGGTTTCGGCCAAAAAGTAGCCGAAACTTTCGGCCGGCCGAAACTTGAGTCTTAAAAAAAAAAAAGGTCAAATGATTTGCACTTGAAGGAGAAAAATTTTTTGTCTCCCTAAAAAAAAGGTAGGCCTAAAATAATTTTCACGGAGGGGAAAAAATTTCAAAAAAAAAATATAAATTTTTTTATAGGAAATACAAGTTTCGGTTTCGGTTACGGTTTCGGCCGAAACTAAGTTTGAGGCCGAATATTCGGTTTCGGTTTCGGCTGAAAATCTTGTTTCGGTCGGACCCTATTTAAAATGTTTTTTTTTTTATTGCTTTTTTTTATTTCCTGGAATAATTTTATTACTATTTTGTTTTTATCTTTTTAATTGATTCTTAGAAATGACGTCACCTCGATTGTTTGGCTTGGATGTCGGCTGGTCGTCGAGCAGAAAACAGATCTTTTAAGTGACTATCTTGCCCCCGGGTGTGGCGTAGTAGGTAGCGTGCCTACCTCCTATACCAAACGTCGCGGGTTCGGACCCAGGCAGTCCGATGATTTTATTTAAGCCATTTGGATACCAGATGGCTTAAATAGAAATGCCTGAACACCAAATTGATTTATTAATTACAACGGTTATCGTCAAAGTCTTAAATGGCCTCAGTTGCCGAAAAGACTGTGTGAATGTGTGTGTGAGTGTGAGTGTGAATGAGAAAAAAGTGTGAATGTTTAAAAAAAAAAAAAAAAAAAAAAAAAAGTGACTATCTTTTTCTCACTTCCACTCATAATCTTCTGTCTCTTTCTCCTCGATGAATATTTCAAACGAAAAGGAATTAATACATTGAATAAGAGAAGTCAATGATTCTCGTTCATTTGAAATGACTAGTTCTTTGTGATTCCCTTGTTAAACATATTCAAATGGGTTTTTTCCTAACTCATCTGTAATGTTCTAGTTCTTTCTATGGTGTGAACAGACGCACAGCTCTCTCCTGATCAGAATTCAACTCAAATACAGTATACCAGGTATACATGACTAAATAAAATATTTATAGATAAAAAAGAGAATTAGAAATCTTTAAACACTAAATGAAAAAATTATTGAAAGATTTAAAAGGAAGAAATAGCGATAATTTTTATTTTTTTACTTTCTCTTACCTATGTATATATTTATATAGAGAAAGTAAGTAAGGGAACAAAAATTAATTTTGTAACTTAATTTAATTAAGGTTATAATTTCGAAGAACAAATAAAATCTACTTTAAATCAATACCTATTATTATATAGAAATAAAAGGAGGTGAGACCAAACAAATTTAATAATAAATTATATTCGTACCTATATACCGGTAAGATGGCTAAATATTATTCGATTAGTAATTAAAGAAATTTTTTTCTTAACTCTAATAACCTTTTCCAATAGCTAATTTCACTTTCAATAATTCTAAAAGTCTCCACAGGGTCGCAGCACTAATCAGCCTGAGAAATCCTCTTAATTTATATTATAAATTACCAAAGAATATACCCGGAAATCAAAAAGAGAGATTATTTTTTTTTTTTGCACCAACACTCCTTTACTATTCTATTCTCCTGTTCACTCCTGGCAGGTGTTGAAATAATTGCTTTTTGAATTTTAAGGGAAAGTAAAAATTAATATGTCAAAATAAATTTGGAAAATCGATTTTTAATCATTTTCAGAACGTTTTAAGACTAAAATTTGATTGTTTTTTCTTGAATATTTTATATACTAAGTTATTCAATCAATATCAAGGCCTAAATGTGTTTATTTAGTTAAAAAACAATAAATTAGGATAATTAGAAAATGAAGGCGGCAGTTAAAATCTGAAGATGTAAAAGGCAATTAATAAACCCCCATTTTATGTGGTCGTAGTTAAATGAAAAAAATGTTTATGGCTTTATAATTGATTGAAAAGACCAGTTTTGCATTTTTCCACGAATCCATCGAAAAATAAGAGAGATATATTGACTTTTTGAAACGCGATTGTGCGCGAGAAAAAAAGCCTAGACGAGAGTGAAGCGAGGCTCCCTGGCTGCACTCTGGGCGCGGATCGAATTAGAAAAAAAAATTGATGCTCTCCCATCATTTGAAATAATTGCCAAATTGATTGATTTCTTGATATTTTTATGCTTTTATAACATTTTATATTCGAAACTTTATTTAACTATTAGAATAAAAGACTGCATATTTATCTATAAAAAATTCAATCATTTGAGAAAAAATAAAATTCAAAATATTTTGTCTTCAATCAAAGAGATGCCTATTTCTCATAAATATATTAAATAATAAAATAAATTCATATTGTTTGTAGATGGCCGTAAGGATGATAAATTTTATTATAAAGACATCAGCCAAAAATAAATATTTTTGCGTATTATCTGTTAATTTGTAAATATTTCGACCCCAATGACAGAATCATGATTATGAAAATCGCATTCATGGAATGATCAGCTGTTTTGTCATATTGGATGGGAGGAGTTAACGATTTGCAAAACATCTGATGATTGTACTGAGGATGATTCTATTTCCCTGGAACAGTGGCGTACCGAGGGGGGGGGGCGAGGGGGGGCGGTCCGCCCCAGGCCCCGAGCCGGCATAGGCCCCCATATATTTATAAAAAAAAAAATTTAATGAAAATTTCCCTTTGAGAAGCCCCGGGGCCCTCAGGGCTCAAGTAAGAACAAAATTTAATGAAAATCTCCCTTTGAGAGGCCCCGGGGCCCTCAGGGCTCAAGTAAAAACAAAATTTAATGAAAATCTCCCTTTGAGAGGCCCCGGGGCCCTCAGGGCTCAAGTAAGAACAAAATTTAATGAAAATCTCCCTTTGAGAGGCCCCGGGGCCCTCAGGGCTCAAGTAAGAACAAAATTTAATGAAAATCTCCCTTTGAGAGGCCCCGGGGCCCTCAGGGCTCAAGTAAGAACAAAATTTAATGAAAATCTCCCTTTGAGAGGCCCCGGGGCCCTCAGGGCTCAAGTAAGAACAAAATTTAATGAAAATCTCCCTTTGAGAGGCCCCGGGGCCCTCAGGGCTCAAGTAAGAACAAAATTTAATGAAAATCTCCCTTTGAGAGGCCCCGGGGCCCTCAGGGCTCAAGTAAGAACAAAATTTAATGAAAATCTCCCTTTGAGAGGCCCCGGGGCCCTCAGGGCTCAAGTAAGAACAAAATTTAATGAAAATCTCCCTTTGAGAGGCCCCGGGGCCCTCAGGGCTCAAGTAAGAACAAAATTTAATGAAAATCTCCCTTTGAGAGACCCCGGGGCCCTCAGGGCTCAAGTAAGAACAAAATTTAATGAAAATCTCCCTTTGAGAGACCCCGGGGCCCTCAGGGCTCAAGTAAGAACAAAATTTAATGAAAATCTCCCTTTGAGAGGCCCCGGGGCCCTTGGGCTTCAGTGATATACGGTATTTTAAAAAATATTTTTGTGTATATTTGTGTGTATATTTAAAGATGAGCCCCCCAAAAAAAAATTCAATATAAGGCCCCCTCTTCTAGAGCCGTCCCAGGCCCCCAACTGCCTCGGTACGCCTCTGCTAGTTACGCCCATGCCTATGAAGTATACATTTTAAAGAGCATCTAAAAATAAATTGATTTTTGAATTTTTATCAAAATCGTTGGAGTTGAGAAAATCGAAAAAAAAAACTGAAAAAATACATCAGTAAAGTACTAGTACTTTTTGGCTATAATTTTGTATAGAAAATCTTTATAATTGAATAGAATAACTGATTTGTGCTACACTCTTGTGGAGACTTTCAAAACTATACTTTTTCTAAACGTCGCCACAGGGTGGCAGCACAAATCAGCATGATTGATAATTTTTTATGTACCCGGAGATTAAAAACAGAGAGGAGTATCATTATCTTTTGGCGCCAAGACACTCCTCTACTATTCTATTCTCCTGTTAACAGAGACTCATTTTTATACAAATTTATTGAAATAAAATTAAAAAATAGCAATAATTTATATATATTATTACATTGATTGATTATAAAATACATTTGTTATTGTCGAAATACATTTTAAAAAATCGGGTGTGACTGGACGCACAGTTTTTTTTTTTTTAACACTCACAATTTTTTCCCATTCACACACACAAACACACAGTCTTTTCGGCAACTTAGGCCATATAAGCCTTAAGACGATAACCGTTATTATGAATATATATATTGGGGTCCAGGCATTCTTATTTAAGCCATTTGTTATCCAAAATCATTGGACTGCCTGGGATACGAACCCTCGACCCTTGGAGAGCGTACAAGTATTACGTAACGCAATTTGGGGGGAGGGGGGGTCTCGTAAAACGTTACCATGCGTTACAAGGGGGGGGGGGGAAAAAAGCGGGAAGTGAGTGTTTTTGCAATTCTTTCCACTTTTCGCACAAAGTTGGGGTTTTAGGGAAAAAAGGGGGTCAGGGGGGGGGAGGGGGGGGGGGGGGGGGGGGGGAGAAAATGTTACGGCGTGGTACACGGGGAGGGGGGGGTCAAAAATCTTCAAAAATTGTGTTACGTAATACTTGTACGCTCCCTTAGTATACAAGGCAGGTGCGCCACCAACCACGCCAAGCCCGAGGGCCACGCACAGTTGAGCGATATATTTTTTTCCATCCTCATTTTACCAAACTTTACGAGTTCATATCCACCTCCTGCACTTTTGTTTCCATTCTTATTATTATAATTTTCCATTTATTGTTAATGCTAACATATAATTTCCTAAAAAATGAAATAAATAAAAAAATCAAACAATATAAATACAATAATCTTTTGTCTCTAGAAAAGAAAATAAGTTTTTACCTTCTCTTACCCATATATCTCTATATATATATATATATATATATATAAGAGAGAGAGAGAGAGAGTATTCGTTTCATGAGTTTTTAATTTATAATTTTAATTTAATTTTCCCATCTCTCAGCAGAGATTAACTCCAATTACAGAGAGACGGAGGAGACATTGGCAATGTTTGGAAATTTTGACGGCAAGTGGGATTTGAACCCGTGTTGTATAGCAACTCTAGATTCGTAAACCGCAGCTTATCCGATTAGCCACGGGCAAGGCCGTAACGAGGGCGTGGCAAAACAGGCGCCCGCTACAGGCGCAACTGGGCTGGGGGCGCAAAACAAAGAGGGCCGACCTAGTTGTGAGCAAGGGCGGATACAAGGGGGGGGGGTAAAGGGGGTAATTACCCCCCTGAGATTTAAAAAAAATACTTTTTTCGAAAAAAATGTATTTTTAATATAAAATTTTAAAAATTAATACTTAAAAATTTGATTTATATTTATATTCTGGCAAACAAGTACAGAATGCGCCTTTAAATTACCGAAATTAAGAAAAAAATGTGTGCTGTGCGACCATCACTCCAGATTACCCCCCCCTCCCCGAGAAACACCTCTGGTTCCGCCACTGGTTGTGAGCTGCACGAGGTTTTTAATTACCAACATTTTAATCAGTGAGGCGCTGCATGGGAGAGGGGAAATGGCCTCCGACACATGAGGTATAAAAAATAGTTAAGAATAAAAAAAAAAAAGTGCAGGAGATGGATTTGAACTCGCGAAGTTTGGTTACGTGAGAATGGAAAAAAAATATAGATTGCTTGAGGACGAATTAACCACCTGAGCCAAACTTTGGTTCAATGAAATAAGAAATTATAAGCCATATAAGAAACATGATATAAATGAAGTATTAAAAAAATTTTAATATTGCACATATGATATATCATTTTTTAGTACTTTTTATGCGGATTAATAATTTATAATAAAAATGTCAATAGCATTGATAGTTTTCAAATAATTCAATGGACAAACGTCAGATTGTTTATGCCTTGAGGTAATTAAACCAAAATATCTATCTAACATATGATACATGTTATTTATTCTTGAATTCCCCCTGATTCCAGAGAACTAAAGCTCTTTTAATTATATGATCTAATTTGGGAGTTATTGGCGATCAAAGTTAAGCTTATTTTCGACCTTAATGACATCAGCACACTCAATTCTATGTTATCGAAAAAGCTTATTTAGCATTTTCTGATCAAAACCAAATTTTTACCAGAGATTTATAATTAAAAAATGAGTTTTTTTCTAAAGTTTCATTGAGATTGGTAAAGAAATAAATAAAATATTGACTATTTTGTAAATTGAGTTTTAGAATTCGGAATCCGGGATGGGTAAAGAGAGCGCTCTGTGAACCGGGTCTAGGCTTGAATCTGAGATCCCAATTCTAAAACTCAATTTACAAAATAGTCAATATTTTATTTATTTCTTTACCAATCTCAATGAAACTTTAGAAAAAAATCATTTTTTAATTATAAATCTCTGGTAAAAATTTGGTTTTAATCAGACAATGCTAAATAAGCTTTTTCGATAATATAGAAAATTGAGTGTTGATGTCATTAAGGCCGAAAATAGTCTTAACTTTGATCGCCAATAACTTCCAAATTAGATCATATAATTAAAAGAGCTTTAGTTCTCTGGAATCAGGGGGAATTCAAGAATAAATAACATGTATCATATGTTAGATAGATATTTTGGTTTAATTACCTCAAGGCATAAACAATCTGACGTTTGTCCATTGAATTATTTGAAAACTATCAATGCTATTGACATTTTTATTATAAATTATTAATCCGCATAAAAAGTACTAAAAAATGATATATCATATGTGCAATATTAAAATTTTTTTAATACTTCATTTATTTCATGTTTCTTATATGGCTTATAATTTCTTATTCCATTTAACCAAACTTTGGTTCAGGTGGTTAATTCGTCGATATAAATTTTTTTTTCCAATCTCACGTATCCAAACTTCGCGAGTTCAAATCTACCTCCTGCACTTTTTTTTAAAATCATATTTCCTTTTATTTTTAATGCTAACTTATAATTTCATTTATCTGTCATTATAACGAGAGAAAGGATTTGTGGAATATAAATTTTGAATCAAAAAAAGTGGTTTTCGCGACATGGTCGTATCGGTCTGTGTGAACAAAATATCTCAATAACTGAAAGAGCTAGGAAGTTGAAATTTTATATTTAAGTTAGGCACCCCCCTGGGGCGTGACACGAAGCTTTTGAACAAAATCGACCAAAGAGTACTAGTACTTTACTGATGCACTTTTTCAGTTTTTTTTCGATTTTCTCTAAATTTGCTACAATTTTTTTTTTAAATTCTTAAATCAATTATTTTTTAGCGTTCGCCCCCTCCCCCCTCCACAGTTGGTAAGTTTGCCCTACTCCTGCATACCCACTGAGAATAAGCTGTCGCCTTCACTGTATAATCTGTATTTTTTTTTAATGATAAGTCTTATTTTTTGTTTAACTAACCATTTTTAAAAGGAATCAGAACGGAAGGATGAAATAGAAATTTATATTTTCATTTTATTTTTTTTTTTAATTTAAAAAAAAATCTTACAAAAATTTGGAATATTTAATTTTCATTAATTCGACAACCAAATGATGTTAATCTTTATAATTTAAACACTTAAATTAACTTTAAATAACAAAATAAAAATAAAATAATCTAATAATATGTCAAATGACTTGCAAGCGATCGCACAAAAATTCAAATGGCCTTTTTTTTTTTAATCGCAGCCTTTTATTTTTCAACTAATTCTAAAAAATCAAAAAGTAATATTCACATAGTGGACTGGATATGAATTTATTTTTAATTAAAATAAACTTATAGAAAGATAGAGAGAAAGAATCGTTACATTTCAACTTTTAATATTATATATATATATTTCAAAAATAAGTCTATTTACCAGAATGCCTTTTTGGGCGGAGTATAGTGAAAATTATACAGTCTTATAATATATAATTTTTTTTATAAAACTAGAAAGAAGATTTTTTTAAAATTATTTTATCTTCTTCTATTTTACAAAAATATTTTACAAATTTCTTAATTATAAAATATACAATATTTACACTTCGACTAACTACAATTCCTTTAAAAATAATAGTGAGCAATGGTCAAGGAATTCATTATTGGAAGATTCAGGCTCTTTTCACAAGGTCAATAGATTTTTTTATCGTAGGAATTAAAACCTTTAACTTCTGGCGCCTCAGTTTATAGAAAAGAATCATATATATAATATGGTCGTTAAAATATTGCTTGGATGGATCAAATTAAAAATTTGTCTATTAATTTTTTCAAGCTTTTTAATACTATGTATGTAGTAAAATGAAGACTCTAGCCAATTGGGCAAGAATTGACATAATACTTGATATCTTTAGGAAAAAGACGTGTCTTCATTCTAAGAATAAACGGAGCTTGGAAAAACTAATTGAAAAATGAGAATTTATGCTATGTTGAATTTAAAATTTCAATATAATACGCCAGATTAGGATTGCAGAGCATTGTGAAAAAAAGCATAAAATATTCAAAAGTTATCAAAATAGACTAGATACCTAGAAATTAAGTATCCATCAGGCCAAATATTTCACCACTCATTGCTCATAAATTCAAACAGCATTTATTAACATACATAACATTCGATTGTATTATTTACACTTATTTTTTTTCTTATTTAAAAAATGTAAAAAATGAAATCGAATCATACAGGGTTAACAGAGTTCCTTTCCAATGGTAAAATAAAATGGCACTTCTGGCTTTCGGCGCCTTTATTGCCCTCCTATTTAATGATTTTGGTTTCTAAGTTAAGGAAAAATGAAAATTTAAAAATAACTAAATATAAGGCTACTCTAATATAATCTGAGGATTTGGTTCTCTTCTAATCCCTCTTACTTATGTACCAAAATAAAATTTGCATATTTCAACTTAATTAAAAATAATTTCCTATGCGAATAAAATAATTATTTTTGTGAAATATACGTATTTTCACAGTAAAAAGAATTTATAAATTTGTTTATAATTCAAATTATAAAAAAAATCTATCAATATCACAAAATAAAAGATTAGAAAAAATTTGAAATAGCATTCTAAAAGATTTGAAATTAAAAGCAGAATAATTATAAATTAATATAAATTTTTATTATTATAAAATTTTAATATTATTATCTAGTGAATTAGTAAAGTATATTTCTAAAATTTTGTTTAACTATTCTGATCACATCATTAGAATAACTCATATATAAAAAAATTCTAAATTCGTTAATAGTCAACATTTCGGGGGTAATAATTAAATGGCTTCCATTATCTCTCGATAATTTTCTTGAAGACGAAATTTTTGAATTCTTTGTTAATAAATAAAAGGAAAAATGGCACTGAAACAGGAGTTCATGTTTTCAAAAAAAGCCAAAAGCGGCGTAACATTTTTTGGGTTGATGCACTCAGCAAAAAAACAAGTTATTTATCAATTATCAAACAGAAACCTCTTCTAAGTCAAATTGACTTATTTTTTAATGGGGACAAATAATCCATCTAATCTCTTATGAAGATTAGGTAGGCACATTCTAGTTCCCGAAAGTTGACCATTTTTGTGCACAGAATAAAAATTCTAATAAATTATTTACAGTCACCCATATAGTGTATTTATATTTTTTTTTAAATATGCCTAAATGAATTTGTTTTAAACTAGAAAAGGAAATAATCTTTCTTGAATTACTGACTTTATTAGCACACTCTTATTTAAGTGTTTTTGTTGTAATAAAATAAATAATGCATATTTTATTAAATAATCAACCGCGTTGAGGTTGGGTTAGTAGTTATAGTGAAAAAAAACGCGGATATTCAAGTTCTAGACCAAGATATATATTTACATAAAAATTTTATCAATCGTGATTTTTTTTTTAATAGAGGTGGATAAAAATGAACCAATTGAATATCTTGTTTATTTAATGATAAAGAAAATATTCCAGCAGGAATTTATGCTTTCGTACGATGTAAATAAATTTAATTTTGTTTATAATAATAAGAAAAGAAATCTATTTCTATTCTTATCTAATATTTTATTTTTCAAATGTTAAAATAAATATTTTATAAAAAATATCAGATATAAAAAAAAATTTTCCTTAAAAAAAAATGACATTTGTTGCAAAAAATGTAGAAAAAGATGGATTGGTCTGACGTTTTGCAAATGTTTCAAAACTATTCAGTTTCTTTCGTTTTTTTAAAAAGAAAAAATTTTTTTTTTCAAGTATAGGCCTACACATTTTTTTTTTGTTGGAAAATCTGGTAACCCTGTTCAATTATCGAATTAGGAACAAAGTATAAGATATTTATATTTGCCTGATTCGTTGATATATATATATATAGTGCCTATCATTCAAATATTTTTATAACCTTGGCACACAAATTTTTTAGATATTTTATAACGTAATTTAAATAATTATCGGCTATCGAACGTTAAAGTGAGTTTTGGGGTGGAACGAACCCCCGACGGTATTCTTGATCCATTCTTTAAGTGGTGGTACCGATGTATATATGGACGGATGGAAGCCCTTTCCGCAATTGCTTTGATAGCTGAGAACGCCTTGTAGTTCCCAAACGTTGCCTTCTTTTACACACATCAAAGGAGCACCCTCATCGCGCTAGAAATGAAATAAAAAATCGTTATTATTCATTTAAAATATTAAATAAAGGGTCGGACTAAGCCGAGCACAACTTTGCCCACCCACACTATTCAAGAAAAAAATACTACCCTCCTAATGGTCAGATATTTTACATATTATATATAATTTTATTCGGGAGGAAGTCTAGTTTCCGAATATATTAAAAAAATTATAGGTTATGTAAGAAAAAAATATGGGTCTCCCCCCCTAATGGTCAGATGTTTACCAAAAGCTTGTCAGTTCTCTACCCCTAGTTTATGTGTGCAAAATTTCAAAACAATTGAACAAATAGTTTTTGAATTTTCATTGACGAAAAAATATTACCACAGACATATACACAGACATCATTCCAAAAACTTCTTAAACCTCAAAACGAATTTTGGCAGCTTCAGTTCAATTTCGATTTTTTTTTTACGATTACATAAACTTTACCTACCCAACCTACGGTTGTTGGGCAAAGTTAAAAATGAGAATTTGTTACTTACGCATGGAGATTTTCCAGCATCACAAATTAGATGATTAGAATCCTGAGTAGAATTGCATTCCGCTCGAATAAGGGTCGGCACAGGAACATATTGTTTTTCAAGGTCTGATTCTATTTAAAAAGAAAAAAGTTATTTGAATTTACTGAGTTGATTCAATATATATAATTAATAAATGATGAGTTATACTAACCTCTTAAGTAATAACCAGCGCAAATCTGATGATTAGAAACCATTCCAGAATAATGTCTGGTAGAATTACATTCGGAACGATCAATTGTAGGCACCGGAAGGTAATATTGTTGTAAGCCTGATTCTATTTAAACAAAAAAAAAAAAATATTATTACCAAAAGCGTCATTGTTTCTTAGAAGATCTTAGGACTATTACTCAAATTCGCTGAGTATAGCGGAAAAAATATTCATTATTAAAAACTTTAGATGGAACTGGGATAGAAAAATTATTAAGGAAAATTATTAGAAGTTCAAATAAATGATTTTAAAGAAAATTTAAAGACATTTTCGAATATTTAGCAAATCTTTTCCATTTATTACAATTTTGTTTGCGTTTGGATTGTTTTTTTAAATGGTTTGTCTATAATAAATGTATTTTTTTTTCGTTATCAGATATTTTGGAATAAAAAGAAAACTACCAAAGATAGATATAGACAACCTTATGTCATTAGAAAGAGAATTAAATTTCATGTCCCTTGGCATCAAAAAAAAGTAGCATGTTCCATTTGAAAAAATAAAGTTATCCATGTTTGAAATTTTCCAAATTGGCATGGCCATATCTCCCAACACAAGAATAATTCCGGATTACCCATCTGGCCTACATTAGTACATTTCATGATTAGTAACATCACAAAAGAACAGTCCCCTAAGTCTTATGGTTCGCGCGATATTCAATTTTTTTCAGACAGCCATTTTTTCACAAAAGCCCGATTTGCGGCTAAACGGTTTGTTTTAGAATACATTGCATGACATAAAGTCATACTAAAATTGGCCGTAGAATCCAAATATGCAATAATATATAGGGCGTTCCATTTAAAAAAACATAACTTTGATTTGGGTCACCCTGTATAAAAAGTGCAATTGGAACAAAAATATTTTTTATTTGTAGCCCTAAAGGCCCCACATTATATACGATTAACAAGCTTTAAAAATGTCCGTTAATAAGCCCACAATCTTCCGTCCACGCACTAATGGCCCACCCGGTATAGGTAGATATATATATAGATAGATAGGTAAAAGTAAAAAAAAAAAAAAAAAAAAAAGAAATTATAAATAATTTGTAAAAACTATTACTATACCTCCAGGAGGGCGGTTCCAACCTGCAGTAACACATAATTCAAGAGTTTCGATTGGTCTTTCAGGCAGGCAAATGGCTCCAACAAAACGATTGAATTCCAAGGGTTGAACAAGTTCTATAAGAGCTATATCATGAGTATAAAGTAAATGGGAGTATTTCACTTGAGGATAAGGCACAATTTTTCCAACTTCTCGTATTTGTGCATCGCCAGCAGCACCAGCAGCGGCACCGAGGGCACCTCCGCCAATTAGCACCCAACTTCTTGCATTAAGTCCTTGATCACTGGAAAAAAAGAAAATGGAAATTAAATTCATAATTCTAATAAATAATAAATATAGTAATAGCAGAGCCCTTATTACATGAAGTAATCTATCTCTAGGTGTACAGTATAAAACGCAATTTTTAGCTGTTATATTCATAAGAGGCTTGAAAAATGAGAAACGCAGCTAAAGTTTTTTTTCTTTTTCTATTAAATTCACACAGCTGACTTTTCGGTCCCGTGTTTGAACCATCTTCAGAGCTATAATTGCTTTTAATACCACTTGTATATGTATAATTAAAGCTCTGAAGATGGTTCAAACACTGAACCGAAACGTCTGCTGTGTGGATTAAATAAATAAAGAGTAGAAACAGCCGGAGGAAAATTTATACAGGATAAACAGGAAGTTACTTCCGGAAGTCAGGTGAAATTGACAATAGTAAGAAAACGAATTTTTTCTTTTTGCAAGGATCTTTATAGCTTGGCGACCGAGCGTGCACTGCTTGTCTCAGTTTCAATCCCTGAGGGTCATCATCTCTTCTCTTTCTCTTTTTATAGGCCTGATGATGACCCTCAGGGGTTGAAACTGAGACAAGCAGTGCACGCTCGGTCGCCAAGCTATAAAGATCCTTGCAAAAAGAAAAAATTCGTTTTCTTACTATTGTCAATTTCACCTGACTTCAGGAAGTAACTTCCTGTTTATCCTGTATAAATAAATAAAGAAAAAACTTTAGCTGCGTCTCTCATTTTTCTAGCCTCATGAATATCTCTATGGGTATTTATTTATTTCCATCGAAAGATGTACGGTTAGTAAATAAAAAAAATTTAAAACATCAAGAATAGACTTGAATGGTTCAGGCAGGATAAAAATGAAACAATTTCTATTTTCCTTTAAGCTTGAGATTACTTACAATCTGCTAATAATATCGACAAGTAATCTCAAGCTTAAAGGAAGATACGAAAAATCTTGTCTAGTTTTCGGTTTAAAATCAATTTCTATTTTGTCAACTATTTAGTCAATTCTCAAATAAAAATTTGCCAAAAACCTATCTAGATCTTTAACAGTATATCACTAGGGTGGGTCGTTTTGTCACTTTTTTCATGTAATACCCGGCAAAAGTGGCTCTCCCACATGGATATTACAGATATAATTTTTTTTTCAAATCGGATAATATCTTCTGTGAGAATTTTTACCTCAAAATTTCGAAATTTCGACTGAAAATCCCAAATTTGTCAATAAGTTTAGTTGGGTTATAAAGTGACCATATTTTTGGATAATGAGATGTCTCTTGGGATGAAAACTGACATGCTAGCCTCAAAATGCCAGTTATATGCCCCTGGAAGGGCCAGAGATGCCTCCTCTGGCTTAATTGTACTGAATTTGCCCCGTTTTCGGCCCCAAAGGAGGCATCTCTGGCCCTTTACAGTGGCATATAACTGGCATATTGAGGCTAGACTGTCAGTTTTCATCGCAACTGTTATCCAAAAATATGGTCGCTTTATAACCCACCTAAACTTAATGACAATTTTGATATGGTCGCTTTATAACCCACCTAAACTTAATGACAATTTTGGGTCGAAATTTCGAAACTTTGAGGTAAAAATTCTCACAGAAGATATTGTCCGATTTGAAAAAAAAATTTACATCTGTAATGTCCATGTGGGTTGACAAAAAATAGTGGCAATAATGACCCACCTAGTAGGTATATCACTCACCTAGAATGTAAGCAATTATAAGAAGTAAGAATCCATTTAGGGCTTATAATAGATCCGGTGCAACTTGAATTGTCAGTGGCATGAAGAAGAAGAGCCACCCAGGGCCATTGGCCGTTTGCTGTTCGAATGCCTCCAACGAATCGACCAGCTACTACATCTGACACTTCTTGGCTGCCACACACTGAAAAAAAATAACAAGAAATATAAAATAAAAAATAAAAAGAAATATTAGGAAGCAGTAACAGTAGAGAATATGACAAACTAAAAAGCAAAAAAATAATAATTTTTCTCCTAGATTATATATTTTTCCGTTTCACTTTCCTTTTTCTAAACATTCTCAACAATCAAAGTTAGGAATTATTTGAGGATGTGGCATATCATAATATTCAGCCATCAAGAAACAATTAGGAATTATCTTTTGTTTAAAAATAATCCTATTAATTTTATAATTCTATCTTCAATTGAAAAACTTACTAAATTCATCGCAAGACAACTCAAGTGCTGCCTGGCAGGTGGTGTTGACTGGTGCAAGAGCAGCGACCAAATCCCTAGAGGGTGAGGGATATGAAAGTGGACCTTCCGGAGCTGGAGGAGCTGTCAGAGCATATACAGAAGTAGTATCTGCTCCAATCAAAGGTAGATGTGTGTAACTAAGGGCACGACCATAACCCAAAGCTTGACAAGCGGTTCGAGACCAATCCGAAGTCCAATCATCAGCGCACACAGGGTGCCATGTTGTGTTGCCTGACCTAAAAAAAAAATAATAGATAAATATAGATGTATATTAAATTAATAATGAAAATACACGCGCAGGACATAATCAGTGAAATTGCAAAGAATCATAGATTAACAATGATTACATTTTACTTCCTTACCTGATAAGTAAACGATTATTATGATCAAATTCGTTGAGACTTAGACAAGACCATTCATCACTGAGATCCGCGCATTGTGCAATGCCATCGCATCTTTGAGTAATACTAATACAGCCTCCTCCTGTAGTACATCTCCATTGGTTTTCACCACACCCTATTAAAAAAAATATTTATTAATTGGTATTAAATTCACATATTATTAAAACAAGATTGACATTCTTTTTGTGTTAGCGGGTTACATTTTATTAAAGTGAAATCCAAACAATCGTGAGTCGCCGACGACTATTTGATTAATCTCAGTAAGAAGTCAAACTGTTCGACAGAAAGACGGACAGACTTTTTGTCGTGTTCTTTGGTACAGACTCTCTTCAATTCTTAGTTCAAACATACGTATGTTTGAACTAAGAAATGAAGACAGAAGACATGTTTTTTTGCTCTTTTTATCCCATAAGTATGGAGAAGTATTTCGTCATCTTTCATCTCCTCAAAAAAGCAATTCAGTGATAATATTTTACGTCTACTCAACTGTCTTTTTAAACTCATTCTATAACAAAAACACAAACTTGCTTATAGAACAATGTGACTGCGAATGAAGACTAGTGAAAAATAAACAAATTGTACAGTGAGGGACAATATTAAGTCCCACCTATGCGTTTTCTACTTGTGATTATTCATTGTTTTTAATAAAAATATATGCCCACGGGGCTTGGAGTAGTTGGTAGCGTACCTACCTTCTATACCGAACGTCGCGGGTTCGGACCCCAGGCAGTCCGATAATTTTATTTAAGGCATTTGGATACCAAATGACTTAAATAAAAATGCCTGGACCCCACAATAGATATATTTATTTCAACGGTTATCGTAAAAGTCTTAAATGGCCTAAGTTGCCGAAAAGACCGTGTGAATGTGTGTGTGAATCTGAGTGTGAATGAGAAAAAGTGTGAATGTTTTTTAAGAAAAAAAAAATAAAATAAAAATATATTTCTTTTAATGGAAACTTTCATGGTTCAAACCTAGAAAATTTCCAATAAAGATTTTCATTTTCTTTTATAAAAACAATGAAATAATCACAAGTATAAAACGCATGGGTAGGACTTAATATTGTCCCTCACTGTACAATCGTACACGTTCCAAGCAAAATCGTGATAATCGCACCGAGGAAAACGTAGCTTTAGGTGTTTATGGTGGTCCGCAGTCCAGACATGTCGCAGTTATGTCCCCTTGGTCTTTGAGACAACTCCACTCACTAATAGTTTTCTTGATAAGATTGCCTCAAACCATTCCAAGATTTAGTGTAAGTTTAGACAAAGCTTGAGGGGCACACTCATGATTTATAATAACAAAAAGTGATGTTCTCAAAAATATTAACCAAATTTAAATAATCTTCAATTTTAAGTGAAAACTGCTACGCTTTCAGCTTAAGGAGAAAAACTCAATCTTCTTCTTCTCCTTCTTCTGTCCTCGCCATTATTAATCCCGCTGTGCGGGGTCGGCGGAGGAGAAAAACTCAATAACTAAACTAATTACTAACTTAGTTAACTTGTGACCTTGCAGTCAAACATTCTTTCAGTCATCTGCGGCATCTCAAGGTACAATTTAACCTAAATCTTACAATATTTTGAGGATAAATTGTCTGTTCCTGTTTTGTTTATTGAATTACAATTATTTTTTGTTATATTTGCAGTATGTGTATAAGCGTATTCAACCGTAATGTCATTTGTGATATTAATTATTTCTATTTGAAATAATAGTCTTAACAAAAATAGCATTACAAAACACAGACGCTTCACTATCGGTAAAAGGTCAACGAGGACAAAATCTTCAAACAATTAATCCATACTCCCTACGTCAATCATATTTAGGTCTCTCCCTCCAAAAAAATTTTTAAAAGTCGGTGTCCATGTTTGTCTATGAGTATATGTTTTGTTATTTTGTTTAATTTCAAAAGATAAACTCACGGCAAGAGATTTCATCTTCTCCATCTGAACAATCCCTTGTGCCATCACAACGCCAAGCAAGAGGGATACAACGATTTTCAGAGCAATGGAAATGATTATCATCACAAGTACCTGGAATAAAAATATATTTTAGTCTTATATCAGCAGGCTAATTTCAATTTATTAAAAAAAAAAACTTCTTAATCCTCACTATTGCAATTAATTTCATCCATTCCATTAGAACAATCTGCTTTCCCATCACATTTCCAAGCGAGAGGAATACAAGGCCCATCAGTACATTTGAATTCATCATCATTACAATGCCACATTTCTAGAAAGAAATAAAAAAATAAAGATATGTTTTATATATATCATAAAATATCATCCATATATCATAAAATATAATCATAAAAACTTAGTCAACTTACCACAATTTTTTTCATCTCCATTGCCAGGACAATCAGCAATTCCATTACAGACCAAATGACGACTTATACACCCTTTTACACCCATACATTGGAAATTTCCTTGACAATCTGTAGAAGCACATCCGATTTCATCGCTACCGTCACTACAATCTTCATTTGAGTCACATCGCTTTGATGTTGGAATACAAGTTAATTTGTCATGGCACTCCCATGTTCCTTTAAAAATAAATTAGTTTTATTTATAAAATTTACTTAAAAATAATAAAATAAATAAAATACCTGAAGGACATTTTGAAAGTGAAGCAGCATGTTCTGTTGAAGAAGCTTCCAAAATTTCCATTGATGAATCATCATGAATGTTATCAGTGAGAAGAGTATGTTCAATAGAACTTCGTTCGCTTGTAGAATTAATTATCTGATCATCGATATCGTTCAGTGTCTTTTCTGTTGTGTCATTTTTGTTTGTCGAGACTGATGATGAAGGAATATGTTCAGAAGTTGAACTAGTTATGTACTCTGCTGTTGAAGAGGTTTTAGAAATATACTCTGTTGTTGAAGATGTTGTGATATGTTCTATTACCGAATCTTGAGAAGTAGATGACGACATATTTTCCGATGACGTACTTGTTGCTAATGTGGTAATTTGTTCAATTTCTGTTTTATGAGAACTAGATGATATATGTTCCGTAGATGTCGATGAAATATGTTCGGTGGATGTTGATAAATCTTTAAATGTTAAATATTTTTTGTTTTTTAGAATATCATCGTCATCATCTTCGATATTATTCGGTTCATCTTCTTCATATCGGCTCTCTATTTCTGGAGGTAAAATAAAATCATGGATATCATTTTCATCAAAATGAGATGTGATATTTTTTGATTCACTTGGTTTAACTTTTTGTGCAAGTTCAGCCATTTTTTCTGGAGACATTTCTGTCACAATTTCTATACTTTTTCCTGTTATTCCTTCAGTTGATCTGGATGGAATAGTTGTTGATTTCTTAATTTCACTTGCTTCATTTGAAGAATCTAAAGTCGTTTCTTGGGAACTGCTTTCCGTAGTTTCTGACATTCCCATTTCATGAGAAATATCCATTTCTAGAGGTTTATTTTTCATTTCTTTTTCCAGAACACTTTCTTCTTTTTTATTTAATTTCTCATCGCTTAATATTTCTTCTGTGGCTGATTCCATAGATGTTGATTTTCGATATAATTCTCCAGTGAAAGGATCAATTTCAAATATTCCACCTGACCTTAAAGTAGAAGTTTCCATAGATATATTTTCTTCAGTTTCTCCTCTAGAATTAACACTCATAGATTCATTTTTATCTTCAGTTGAGTTAGAAAATAAATTATTTGAATTGGTTGTAAATTCAGGAGGAAGGGTGATATTTTCATTTGAAGATGTAGTGGAAGAAAGATGTGTTAAATTTGGATCAACACTGTGAACAAGTGTGTTATTCTCTTCAGAAATATTTATATCTGATATATTAACTGCTCGAGAATTCGTTAAAGAATTTATAAATTCGTCATTTGTTTCATTTTGATTATTTATTTTGAGAGTGGTTGATTCTGATAAATCCATATCTTGAGTTGGCGTTGGAATAGTTGTCCTCATCTCTGAATCTTCTGATAAAGTTGTTTCTAATAATTCATTTAGTATTTTCTCAGTTGGTAAAACTTCAATTGGCATTTTTTCTGTACTTGTTAGATTTTTTGTTGTAATTCTCATAATGTTTTCTATTGTGATCATCTCTGGTTCTGGTTCCATAGTTGTAATTTCTGAATTGATATCTTTAAGACTTTTAGTTTCATTCATTGCAGTTGAAATGTCATCTTTAATAATATTATTATTAGTTTCTGTATTATTATCAGCATTTTCTAATAAAATTGAAGCGATTGTTGTTAATTCTTTCTCTTCATCTTTTTCTGAGAGTTCATCATTTTCAAGGTTTCTAATAGTTGGTAAAGTAGTGGAAATCATTTCAATCTCATGTTCTGGCATGGTATCAGGATCAGTAATGGTTTTATTATTCATTAATAGGGATGGATTTTCGGATTCATTTTCCAAGTTATTCATTTCAGAAATATTTTGTATTTCTCGTGAAAAAGAAGGAAGCATTGTCGTTGGAATATCTTCTTCTTTTAAAGAATTTTCAGAATCAGAGTCATTTAACATTTCCTTCATTTTAAATGTTGTAGTTATATAGACACCTTCGGTAGTTCCGGTTTCAATGGGATTTATTTCAGACATTTGGTCGTTTTCTAAATTAGGCTTTTTACTTGTTGAGCCCATGGTAGTTTCTTCTCTATCCCTTTCAATTATTTTCATTATTTCTGAAGGCTTTTCATTTAGTTTCGTTGTAGTAGAAGTAATTACCGGGAGATTAGTTGTCACTTCTATATTTTTACCTATATCAATATCATTTTCTAAAATTGAATCTTTATTTTCAACGCTTGGGATTGAACTACTTGGTATATCAGTAATAGTGACAGATTCTTCTTCTTCATTTGTTTGAATTAGAGATTTATTTTCTGTTTGAGGGGTTTCCAATATTGTGGTAGTTGTTTCAACATGTTCTTCTATTTCTTTCAATTTTTCTAACATTTTATGATTTGTTGTATCTTCAAATCGCATTGTAGTCTGTTCATTATGTAACATATGGACATTTGTAATTTCCTCTTTTGAATCTAATTCGTTTAGTTTAATGGTTGTCGGATATACTGCATTTGGTTTCAAAGTTGTTTCCAATAGTTCTTTCTTAGAAAATTCTACTATAGGCTGAATAGTAGGCATTTCTTTAATGTTTTGATCCAAAGTAGTCATTTCTTCCATGGGTTCTTTTGTTCCCATGGGTTCTCCCCAAATTTCATCGGGTTCCATTGTACTAGTAGTAGTAGAAGTGGTAGTTGTAGGTGATAAATTAATTCTTACGTCGAAATCCGGTATATTTTCATCATCAGATTCTGTTTCATTGAATATAAGACGATAATCTGGTGTTGATGTGGTAGACGTAGAAGGAGTTGTGGTAATGAAATGTTCTAAATTACCAAAATGTCGACCCTCTCCTATATTTTCGTTTGAAATTAAACTTTCTTTTTCTTTTGTAATAGACTCAGGTTCTGAAGCTTCAGTTGTGGTGGTAGATGTTGTTGAACTTGAAGAAGAAGTTAAAGTTTGTGTCTCAGTTACTACACCTATTATAGGGAAACTTCTGTCATCCTCTTCTCCTTCTTCTTCTTCTTCTTCCTCTTCTTCTTCTTCATCTTTATTATCAAACTCGTTTCTAAATTCGTCCAGAGATTGTTCCTCCGTCGTTGTTGAGGAGGTCGTTGATGGAGTGGGAGT
This sequence comes from Euborellia annulipes, assembly GCA_023213315.1. NCBI lineage: Eukaryota > Metazoa > Arthropoda > Insecta > Dermaptera > Anisolabididae > Euborellia > Euborellia annulipes. Next base: position 27,551 of record JAKCPI010013125.1, on the reverse strand, counting down.
GGTGGTGGTGGTAGTAGTAGTAGTAGTAGTACTGGGAGTTGTTGAAGAGGTGGAATACATTAATTCGGATTCAGAACTAGATTGTATTAAATGATTTTCAGTAAAAGGCTCAGCAGTTGTAGTAGTGGAAGATGAAGTTATTTCTAAAAGAAAACAAATTAAATTAAAATACATGGTAAAAAAATTTTATTCCCATAAAATTCAATTTGATAAATACCTTGTAAAGTACAATTTTTTCCCGACTGATCTAAAATCATTCCTTCTGGACACATACATTCAAAATCTAATGTGTCTTTATAATTATAAATGCAATTATGACTACATCCTCCGTTGCTTAATTCACAAGAATTAATTAGTTCTGGAACGAGAAATAAATAAAATTTATTTTTGTCTATTTCTTTTAGATGTTGAGTATATTAATATTCTAACTGTTTCTTACTATTTGCCCGAGTGCCTCCTTGACGGATATTGTATGTAGAAATCATGCCTCCATGTTGGCGAAGATAATTTTCAAAGCGCATTCTTACTTTATCAGCATCAATAGGGTCTCTTGGATTCTGAATTCCTTCTTTAAAGGTCCAACCTATGCGATATTTGACTCGAATACTTCCAGGACTGAAAAGTAAAATTACAAATTTGGTGAATAAATATTACTAAAAATTAGAAATGATTAAGATTTACTAACGTATCCAGCGAGGGCTCTTGGTACAGTGAGCTCCACTATTAAGTCACCACCTGGGAACTAGAGCCTTAAGTTATGGTATAGTATATGGTATATAGTGAAATAATTTTAAATTTGAAAAGGTAAAATAAACCAGATTTTATTTTACCTTTTCGGTCATTAAAATTATTTATATAACATATATATACTTAAGGCTCTAGCAATCAAGTCAGGACTTAATTGTGGGGCTCACTGTACCTGAAAATCGAATTTAAACAGTAGGCCTAATTCAGAGTAGACTAAATGTAAAATAGATAAAATTAAAAAAAAAAGATTAGGAATTCCGATTCTGCATATAAATTATATTAATTTTTAAATAGTAGGCCTAATTATAATTTTGCACATCTGGAACGCATATAGAAGAAATATCACGAGCAGGCCTTGAATATTAATATTAATAAGGAGAATTATGAAGATCGTAAGTTATGGAAATCAGGAACATAGGCACTAAATAATCAGGTATTAAATTTTTTTGAAAATGTTTTCCATGATAGGGCCTGTGCCAAAAAAGAAACTAAATATAAGATTATTTACCTGAAGCTTTGAACCTTAAGTTGAATGTTTGAATATCCATATTTTAATGTCTGGTAATCGAACAATACTTCTAATAACTAAAAAAAGAAAAAAATATTAATTTCTGAATTTTTTATAAAGTATGAACGTCACTGGTGAATCCGTGTGAATTAATTTTATATTATCATAATATATGAATTTTTCACAAAGGTTGCAATCAAATGTTCGTGAGCCAGTCTAGAATTTTTTTTCAAATTTCTTTATTTTACACTTGAAAATGTAAATATATGACAATAAAAACTTCTCAACACCTGGGTACCCAGTGACTTTTGATTAGACGTTCAGTTTTTATACCTTATCTTCTAATATGGAGGCGAGATCTTTGAATTCCTTCGAATTAGAATCAAATAAGGCATCATTAAACACCTCATCGAGAACAAGTTCACCTTCCAGTGTTCTGGGAACTGTAAATTAACATATATTAATTTTGATAGACAACTTAATTAAATTTTAAAATATCGAAATTTCATTAAAAATTCTTTATTTCATATTAATTGATTATATATACAATAAAGTTAAAGAAAAATTAATTAAAATTATAATATATATATAGTTTTTGAATTATAAGTTAATTAATAAGATAGATAGATAGAAGAATGAATTTATTTTAAAAAAATCATAGATTTTACCATAGAGCATGGTCATGTCAGTGGTAGGGGTGGGTGGTGAAGTCGTTGAAGAAGGAGGCGGTGTATGCGAAGACACCTCCACAGATGTTTCTACACCGTTTCTCTCATAAGATGCTCCGACTCGCGGTTCATTCGTATTTCCGTTAAATGAACGACCAGATGCTTCCGTTGGTTCTTTAAGAATCGGCTCCTCTTGAGTAAGAATTACTCCGGCTGAAATAAATGTATTAATAAAAATATTTGAATATTCATATTTTGTCAGAAAAACAGCAAGTACAGAGGTTCAATATTAAAGCACTCCAGTTGGTTTTCAGATGTGATTATTTCATTGTTTTTATAGAAAAAGATGAAATTCTCTCCTATGTTTGAACCCACAAGTTTTCATTAAAAATTTTATATTTTTGACGATGACAATGTCTTACAATGCTGGTATAGGTGCCGGGTAGGATGGCATGCACGAAAAAGTTGGATAAAAGAGCACAAGAAAAATTGCTCATTATCGGCTCGAAAAACTCCTCTGTTTTAAGAGGTATAATTATTTGGAATATACGGTTAGAAAGAATAATTCTTCAGCTAAAGATTCCATCATTTATTTTTTTCCTTCTATTTCATTTTACCGCGTGAGAGCGCTCGGCGGAAAATTCTTATTTGAAGTTTTAAATCATTGTATATTCCAAAAATTATCAAAAAATTGCTGCAATGAATATTTATTTGATCATAAAAACTACATTCAATTAATCTAAATATATTGGTTGAATAGCCCAGCCCTTTTTTTAAGATATGACGTCATTTTTTTTTTAAAACCCTTTTCGGCTACAGAGTCCATTTAGGGATTATATCTTTATTTATATAATTTTAAATACAAGTACCGATGGCTACCGGGCGGCGTTCCACACGCTGGTTGCTCGGGGTCACCAATCCCGAGCTTTCGCCACGCTTGGCATCACTTAACCGCAACGATTGTGGTGACTGTTGTTTTTCTCCGTTGCCAGGCCCCCCGGCAACGTCACTTTTACCACGTGAGATTTCTTATTTGAAGGTTTTTTTTTCAAACAATGAAATAATCACATGAGAAAACATATGGGTGTGCTTTAATATTGAGCCATCTATAAACTAATGCCCAAAGCATTTTCTCAAATGATTATTTCAGTGTTTTTATAAAATAAGATTGAAATCTTTATTGGAATTTTTTAAACAAAGTGGTTGAGTTAAACTTTTTAAACAAAAATTTTCTATTAAAAACTTTTCACAAATAAAAAAAAAAAACAATGGAATAATCACATGAAAAAATCTACTGAATAGTGGTGCCCACTCTACAAAATATAAACTTACTTGCGGCTAAAATAGCGACGATAACAGCAGCAGCAAGAAGACCTAAGCCAATTGCCCAACAAAGTTTTCTTCCACAGCCTTTGCTTTTACGTTGATCTCTTGTGACGTATAATTTTTCACCTCTGTGGAAAAAAATTCAAACCAAATGACAGTTAATACATATGAAATTAATGTGATTTTTTTAAGCCAGACCATTGCCATTGAGGAGAGACCGATAGACGCTAGAAGAAGATAATTCTTTTTGGTTTAGATAAGCAAAGATAAAAGAAGAAAATTCCTTGCTATGAAGGATTTTTTTTTAGAAAATTTTAAGTATACAGGCATTCTCCTTGAGTTTAATTAACTTATCAATATAAATTCGTTTTAAGAAAAAAATAAATAAAGAAAAATATATTCCTAAAAAATGTCTGTTCTCTGAAATCATTTTAGTTTTGTAGAGATTACTAATGATTTTATATTGATAGTTGCTCGTAATAATTTTTAGTATTAAAATTTATTTATAAAAGGAGATGCCTGTTATAAATAATATTGAATCCTTCATGACTAGGAGAACAAATCATTTGTATTGAAAAACATGTTAAAACAAATCGCATCTAACCAATTGATACGATTTCAATCTAGAAAGGCACATGCTGTTACAATCAAGCGGACTACAGCCACTGAGTCGCCTTTTGGTCCGCTAATATAAACCAATAAATAAATAAATAAAAACAACATGCCCTTAGTTAGCTCGCGATGCTGTTGCTGCTGCATTTTGTAAATTCTCGAGTTCGCGAATTAAAAACAAAAAGGACATTTTTTTTTTTAATTGTGAAAAGATGGCGTTAAACTGTTAATGATGATCCCTGGACCCATTTAAAAGAACGACTTTTCACTCTCTTTTGAAAAAAAAAATGAGATTTATTTTTATGACAAGATTAGACATTTCACTGAGAAAAACCAGTTTTACATTAGATGGGGTCAAATATTAATAATATTTCTTTTGGCACTGGTTTTCCAATTTTCCGCACACTGAATTTGTTTTGCATGCGCGGACAGAATTAAAAATTCAGATTCAGAACATGAAAAGATTGATATATTCGAAAAATCTAATTTGAATAATTATGAGAAATTTTAAAAATTCACCAAGGAGCTTGGAATTACTAAAATATTTTAATTATTAACCTGAGGCATCTAAAATTATAATTTGTAGAATTTATATTTGAAGAGAAAAAGTTCAAAAATGACAAATTTTTTGATCCTTTATAAAAATACTTTCTTATATATATATTTTTTATATATATATATATTTCATATATAGGGTAAGAGAAGTAAAAAGTAAAAAAATGGCAAATTTCGAGAAATTTATCAATTGAACCACATAATTTTACTAATTTGACCTTTTTTAAGGTGAAAATAATAGCCCTTTTTTATTAAATTTGGTCACAATTCCTTTTCTAAGTTGATGTCAACTTTTAAGGAATCAAAAATTTTTTTAATCATTTCTATTCAAATAAATTTATACACTTGTTAAATTTTCTAATCAGTTTTTTTTTTTAAATCTTGAATTTAATCTTCATGAAAATTAATGAGAAAATTTTACTTATTTTGGATGAAGGAGAAAGTCTCAATTAAGTTATAAAAAATTTTTCTATAAAAAACATTACTTAGCTATTTATATATTTCTCTCTCCCTGCACCTTTCACAAAGGTTGCACAGCACATGTCTAATCTAAAATGGCTACAGTCTTCTGAGTTGTCTTCTCATCAAGAGCCAGGCTCCTTAGAATGCTAATGGCTCTTTCATGTTTTAGCTTTTTTTTAATAACTAGTCTCATTACAAGAACTAAATATTTTTTTTTGTAGACTGTACAATTCATGAAGTTAGCCTAACCATTCAACATACTGTATATCCTTTCTACATTTTTTAACAAATATATAAGCTTAGTAAAATTTTTTTCGTTATTATTCTTCCGAAACCTCCTGGATGAAAATCTTTTAGAGTAAGAAACACTTAATAACCATGAGAAATAAATTGAATTTAAACATCGAATTTAGGATATTCCGAAGCTACCGTGGTGTCATCAACCAAAAAAATAAACATCTTCCAAATTTTCTTTCTATTGCCATTTTTCATCTTCTTCTCTTTAAAGCTTCTTAAAGATTATCATTCTCTGCAAGAAATAAAAAAATTATCAAATGAGCGTTTAAGTGAAAATTAGAGGATATACAAATTTGATTTAAAGATTATCTAAAAGTTCATTTTTTTTCTTTGGGAAAAAATAATATAATACAGGGCAAAATAAATTTATCTTTTTTAATATGCTATTTAATAACCGCTGACGGATTAAAGGGGGAGCAAAGGGGACGATCCCCCCCCCCACCCCGAGAAAAAATTAAAATAAAAAATTGTATGTACTATACTATCAATTTTAACCTTAAAGGTGGTAATATTTGAAGATATTTAAAAAAATGTTCATCCCCCAGAGAGGCCCATTGTAAATTGAATCTTCCAACCACCCCTCCCCCCCTCCCCGGACAAAATTGCATTAATCCGTCCCTGAGCTGTCTTTTGATTAAAGTCATCTTGGAAGCTTTGATTTGGAAATGAAAAATCTTTCATTGTAATTCTAGCTCCTAAGATAATAAAATAAACGTCAGCAGTTATGAAATACTTTTAAAGAAAAAAAATTTTTGCTGCATTTTCTTCTAATTCTTGTCCTGAGAACCCCTTTTATAATTTATTAATAATTTAATTTATTAATAAACAATAATTATCAACATTTCAGTCACGAACCTTTTCTCCGAACATGAATAGCAATGTCAATCTTTCAAATGAACTAACTTCTTTGAACATGTGACATTGGTTGAATTGAAAATTTATCAATATACGTTTATAATATACTAAGAAGAATTCCGATTAAAATTTAATTAGAGTGAAAGTCGCCCTTTTTGGAGATGATGGTAGTTTTGGGCAAGGGCCGTCACCGCGACTACATGAATTTCTAAATGAGCGTTTGAGCCCCCGGTGGGCGAAATGTTGGATGACCTGAGGCTATCGAGCCAGTGGCTGTAGTTGACCAGGCCCTGGTTCAGGTGGGCCCTTTGTGTGGGTCCCGGGTGACCCGGGAGCCCCGGCGGCGGCGGGGGCCGCTCCCGTGGAGGCGGCAGGTGGAATTTGATCCGGGGGCCACCACTAACAGAACGTCAGAACAAGCATTTAGTAGAACAGGCGTACAGGCACACTCTACACTTATATAGTAGTTTCAGTAGAAAATTAAGAAACACAAAAATAAAGAAGAATAAGTAGAAGAGAGAAATTTATTATTACATCTACTATTTCAAGATTAATTTTTTTTTGGAATCTAATATCTATGAAATAGATTATATAAATTCGATTTCTGATTGAGAAAAATGAATTTAAAATCTCTACAAATAAAGAGGAAATGAATCAATAAATACAGAATAAATTACTTCCTACAAGAGTCTATATATATACATGTATATATATATAATTCCCTCGCTAATGTCCGTCTGACTGTCTGTCTGTCACGGTCTATATAGGAAACTTCCCATTGGAATTTCGAAACGAAATTTTATTTGCTTAAGGAGGATCTTCAAAGGATTACAGGAAAATTATTTTCGTCCCAAAATTCCTACATCATTGTGAGTTATCAATTCTTAAATTTACGATTTCTTCCATAGGAAATGTATAGAAAAATATTTATGTATTCTATGAATATAAATAAATTCTTGAGCAGGCAGGCTCTCGATTGGAATATTTATAATAATAATAATATTCTTTTCATAATTAAGAAAAGATGCCCCCGGGCCTTGGTGTAGTGGTTAGCATGCTGGCCATTTGTATCAAGGGGCCCGGATTCGTATCCCGTCCCATGGGACAAAAATTTATTTCCTCCTCCCCCCCTTTAAATTGAATTGGCTACCATTCAATTTAAATCAATAGGGACGGGGTCTAAATGACCATAGATGCCGAAAAAGACCTTAAATAAAAAAAAAAGAAAAGGCGAGGGTTTGCCGCAGGCGGGCCCGAGCCAGCTAGTGGGTCCAGGGGGCTAGGCACGAAGCCCATCAAAGGAGGAGCCGTCGACAGCTAGTAAATAAAAAGAAACAGTACATTCAACATCTCTGGAAGTACAGTGAGGGTCAATATATTAAGTCTCACCCATGCGATTTTTACATGTGATTATTTCATTGTTTTTATAAAAGAAAATGAAAACCTTCCATTAAAAAATATATATTTTTTTTAAAAACAATGAAATAATACAAGTAGAAAATGCATGGGTGGGACTTAATTTTGTCCCTCACCGTACTACTACATACACTTCTCAACTCCCGCAATTTTGATCAGGCCGAAAATGTAAGATTTAAAAATCTGAGAATTCACGAAAGCCAGTTTGTCTGTCTTTTATTAAAGTTCATTATCCTTCATTAAAAGGTTACTTAATTAACATATACGTTAGGAAAAGGAAGATTTTCACCTGTCACTTGTCACATGTCATCTTTTTGCATGTTTGGATTCATTTACTCTTTAATTGAGTATAAACTCTTCTCAGAAGATAATAATATCCATTTAAAAAAATATAAGAAAAAAAACGTTTAACCTTCTTTAAAAGTATTCTTAATTTCACAAAAAAAGGCGATTTTTATTTCTTGTTTTTCGAAAATTCAAGTATTATACTAGTACTTTCGCCTTGACCGAGCTTTGCCAAAAAAATATCATTCGCTTATGAGAAATTTTAATGCCGTGAATTTTCTATAAAGATATAGTAATTAAAACTTGATAAAGAGTAGATGTATGAAAGTTGAAGGAAATTTCTCTCTTATTTATAAATAAATTCAAATAGAACTAAGAAGAGTTCCATCCTTGGGAGCAAAGATTTTCATTTTTTTAGTCATCTAATAAACAAATATTAAACAAAAACGAAAAGGTATCTGGTCGGTCATTTCATCCCAAAAAAACATATAAATCAACCCTGGAATTAGTCCGTGGGCTAAGAGTGTAGTTTGATAAAGTGCGAAGAACCGGTGAGATAACAAGAGAAGCGTCAACTGCATAGCGAGAATAAAAAAATCCAAATTCCTAAAAAAATATGACATGAATTGATAAGAAAAATAAAAACAGTAATACCGATTCCACAAAAAAAATTTAATTTTTGTCGTCTAGCAAATAAAAGATGTTTTGAAGAGATGAGGGAAATTTATTAAATTTGTTCTGCAAAGAACTTTTTGTCTCTTCCCTTCGTTTGTAAGGCTGAACGCACTCCAAATGAGCAAAACGGCTCTTGGACAAAACGTTTTGTCCAATGCCAACGCATACCGATTAGGCAAAATGTTTTGCCATTGAACAAAATGTTTTGCCAATGAGCATTTTTGCCTCATCGGTGTGCGTTGGCATTTTTTGCTCAATGGCAGAACATTTTGTCTAATGCACGGATTGAACAAAAAGCTCAATGGCAAAACATTTTGTTCAATGATGTCGAAACAAGTCCAATTGTCTTTTGTCTCTTCGGTGTGCGTTGACCCATAGAAAAGCATTGAAAAAACAGTCTTAGGCAAAAACGTTTTGTTCATAAACATTTTTGATCAATTGGTGTGCGTTCATCCTAAGTAAACACTTGGTAACTTTGCTCACAAGGTTGGTTCTGGTTTCAATTTAAATAGATCTATAACAATAAAAAGTGATAGTAAGGAATACATAGTTGAAATTTTTTTTTAATTTTCAATTGGAAAAATTCTATTAAGGAATCAAGCAACCAAGCAAAATTTTTATTGATCGACCTTAAATATTTCTCACATTCGAATTTCACCTCAGTAGTGAATCAATTAATAACACATTTTGCTTAAAATCCGATCTCTAGTCACCATAGTAAACTTAAAAATTTTTAAATTGACTTTAAAAGTTTATGACACGGAAAAAGTTTTTTTGGTTTCCCTGTGTAATCATTCAAAAATGAAAATATAAATTTATTATAAGGGGGAGGTGAATGGTGATTAGTCGAACAAAGCAAAGTGGCACAGATAGTTTTATAGACAAAACGACTGACATCATTTTTGTGAAATTTTTTGCATTGGGAAAATTGAACGGATGATATGGTGTTTATATCCTATTTTTATTTTCCCAATTTATCATTAATATTTAGAATTTCATTTTAATTACTGACTTTTTAGCTTGGTTGTTTTATTTCTCAAAGAATTATTTTCTAATTGGCTTTTTTATTGTTCATCTTCCTAATAATTTGCATAAAAATTTTAAAATTACTATTTCTACTTCCTACTTTCCAGTTTCATTAATGATATTAATGAAAAAGTAAGAATTGGTAGAAAAAAGGCTCTTTCCTCCTCTTCACCAAGAAGGTAGGCCTATATTAAAATCATGCTACTTATAAAAAATATTTTAGCTTTAATTATGTTTCTAATAAAATATTTTTTGTTTAATTAAATAAATAAATGTTTGCATAATAAAGAGTATTAAGTGACAACATGACGATAATAAAGATTTCGAAATTATATAGAAAAAAAAATTATTTTCTTATGAGAAGTCAACTATGATGAAAAATATTTGTTTGAAGCAATTAATTATTCTTTATCTCTTACAATCAAGATAAGAAGAAGAACAATTAAATAAACCGAATGTGTTAACTATAACATGAATTTATTTTGCGAAATGAAAGAGAAAATTATTTATATTTAAAATTTTCAATTATATAATAAAATATTTTATTTTTATTAATATACGAACGTCCTTGACGTAATTTATCTTAGAAAATAATTTCAAGAAAAAAAAAATGAGAACACCCTAAAGGGATCTTTGAATAGAAATTTTTATGTAATTTTCAGGTCATTTTAAAACCACTTTTTATGGTAAATAGTGAAAAAATCTGCTCCCAGTCTAAATTATATAAACAGGCATAATAAGATGATATTCCAATGAATGATTTTGACAGATGTTAGAATATTTAGTGACATGGAAAACAAACGAGAGCTAAAACGTAAAAAAAAAAATTGATATTTTCCAACAGTTCCTGATGTATTCTATAAATATTAAGAATGGCTATCTATCTTTTTCCAAAAAAACATTTCAATTGAGTAACAATTATTTAATTATCTACTTATTGTTCTGAATTCCCTTTAAGCTTTTAATATTTGCAATTATTTATATATATATATATATATATCCCCCTACGACACCCTGGGGTGGTGGGAGTTGTCCTGAGAAAGGGTGGTTAGGGTTTGTGTTTGGTTGGGACTTGACCAGACTAACACCCCGACTTGGGGAGTAGGAGATTGAGGCCCCAAAGTCAACCCAAACCAAACACAAACCCGATTACACAGAACCAACCACTGTCCATTCCTCAGAGACAAACCCAGACCTCTGAGGCATCCACCAAACACCCACCAACACACCGACTTGGGGAGTAGGCAGATTGAGGCCCCGTAGTCAACCTAAACCGAACACAATTACACACACCCAACCTTCCTCCAGTTCTCAGAGACCAATCCACCCTCTGAGTCATCCACCAAATTGACCTGGGGACCAGGAGTGCGACCCCGTAACAACCCCCTCCACCATTACCTCCTAACTTCCTTCTCTCTTGAAAATCTCCAAAGGAGACGAAACGTCGAGTAAATCTCACACCCCACCGACTTAACCCGAGAAAACTTGTTTCGCATACATCCGGTCCGAAACCTTCAAGAACATATATATATAATATATATATATATATATATATATTTGTTTGTTCTTGTGTTTTGAACTTTCCTTTGAGAAGGGGTTGTGGGCCTGTTCCATTTTGTGTTGGTGAATACTGAAATATTTTGATGATTTTATGCATGTTAGGCTGAACCAACACCAAATGAGCAAAAATGTTTTTGGACAATTTGTTTCTGACTAATCGTGCCTAAAACTGTTTTTTCAATGCTTTTCTATGGGCCAACGCACACCGAGGAGGCAAAACTCAATTGAGCATGATACAACATGTTTTGCCTTTGAGCGTTTTGCTCAATCAGTGGCATTGAGCAAAACGTTTTTACACAATCCGCATGCGTTGGCATTGAACAAAACGTTTTGTACGAAAACGTTTTTGCTCGATCGATGTGCGTTGACATTAAGCAAAACGTTTTGCTCTTGGTCAAAACGTTTTGCCCTAAAACGTTTTGGCTTAATTACCATGGGTAGGATATTCTCAATTTTTTTTTTAAATTTAGTGTATAAATTTTTTTAAATGTAATTTTGTCTTTAATTATTAAATGATTTGGGCAATTTTTTTATAATGGATCTTAAATTAATTAATTTTTCTATTTTTAATAAAAAAAAGACAGATGATATAGTGACAGTTGATTTAAATATAAATTCTACATAGTACTATTAGTGACTTCCCATGAGAAGCGAATAAAATAAAGACTACTGATTGATAACAAAAGAAGAGATTAAATCCCTAAGCCAAGCATAGAGAGGCGCCCACACCCTACCTGATGTATTTCTTGTGCTCGTTGACAGGTACGAAATATTGGTCGTAGGCATCGAGTCCTGGGGTTCCCATGTCAACGCCAACGCAGCCCTCCTTCTTTTCAGGGATTCCACTATCTTCGTCCTCGACCCGTTTCTCACCATATGGTTTCATGTTGACCAGCTCTAGATTAACGGCCTCAGCCATTTGATGTTTCTCTAAGGAGCCGTTGTTTGTGACAGGCGCCCTGTCCGGCTCGTCGTGGTCCCCGGTTCGAACCTCGCCTAGCCCCAGAGTGTTGTTCAACTCTTTGCCGTTTGCTGCTGCCGACAGAGAAGACAGGCAAATAATTACTCATTCCGTATAAAACAAATATTAGCTTAAAATTCCGTTGAAAATGAATCATCAAATCCTTAATATTCAATATGAGAAAGGATTAGCGAAAAAAAAAAATCTTAAACCTGAACATTAACTATAACTATGGGAAAAAAGATTAGTCCTAGTTATCTTTTTAACACCACTGCCTTAGAATTTAAAAACAATGTCTGGATATAAATCAAATATTCTTTAGCAAATGCTTCCTGTTAAGATTTAATAATTTCAATATTAGTATAAAAATCTGCAGAAACCTTGAAGTTTTTAAAAGGATAAGAAAATTTTATTAGGAAGTTGAGGATCCTTTACTTAAAAAAATATAAAAAAAAGTCGTGTTAATGTAGTAAAAAAAAGGAATAAATCAAATCAAATAAGAAGCCTTTCTCGATCTCAGAGTTAATTTTATTTCTCAAGCCATAGATTAAATTAAATTGCTTAGATACAACATCCCATTTAACCATTATTTTGTTTTAGTTTAACCTTTTTCTTTAAACTCAATTTCGGCCGGCCGAAACCGTAACCGAATATTCGGTCGGTTCCTAGTATTTAATAGGGAGATAGGAGAAATGGACAAAAAATCTGGTGTGACAAAATTTTTTTTTGTGCTAGTCTCATCCCATCTTTTCAAACTCAAGTTTCGGCCGGCCGAAGGGTTCGGCTAGTTTTTGGCCGAAACCGTAACCGAATATTCGGTCGGTTCCTAGTATTTAATAGGGAGATAGGAGAAATGAACAAAAAATCTGGTGTGACAAGTCACACCAGATTTTTTGTTATAGAGTGTAATTTATTTCTGTGATTTCTTCTTTTTAATTATTGCAATTATTCATTTGCCATTCTGAGCAGATTATCCCGCCAAATTTTTTGTCTGATCTCGATTTTTGCCAAATGGCCTTGAATTCCTCTCAATAATAATATTTCCAAACCAAACGATCTCTAAAATATATTTCAACGTTGTTTTTAAAATTTTAAAAAACATTAAATCCTAGGGATTATAAAAATTGGCAAATGTGAAATGAAAATAATTGCTAAAGTCTAAATCATAATATTTCCAATAGAAATATTGTTAATTTGAAATAAGATTGGGAATATTAGATGTAATTTCATTTACAAGTCCTCTTTTCAAAATGTCTGAAATTCTTTGACTAAATTGTTATTATAATTAAATCACGAAAATTAAGACATGCAAGACATGTGTAGTTCGATGAAAGAACGCAAAACTATATTATAAATTATTATGCAAATGAATTTAAATAAAAAGTCAAATATTACATACAATAATTAAAAAAAAGACTCAAGTTTTACCTGAAAAATAAATTTGGTTGAAGTTTTCAACAAATAAATGATTGCCATTCATCTTTTTTTTGTTTAATTATGTACTTGAAGAGAGATTCAATTCTTAACTTAAAATAGTCATTCACATATAAAAATAATTAACAAACTATATATATTAACAATATTTTACTTTCATTTTGCTATGAAAATAATTATTCAATTACAATTTCTATTTTAGTGGAAATCTAGTGATATATCTAGTGAGTAAAAAAAAAAAAAAAACCCTAAAACTTTATCACTGTATTTTCTTTAGTGTATGATTTATCAACTTCCTCATCATAAAAATATATAAATGTAAAAAAGATTATTAAATGTTAATATCAATTAAAAAAAAAAAACTAAGTGAAATTAATTTAATGATTAGCAGCTGTTTGATTGGTATTAAAGACCGCTAAGTACGAAATTTTAATTTGCATTATTAGCATAGCATTTTAACAAACTGCATTTAAAATATTTTAATTTAATGATAAAATAAGAGTTAGATTTTATTTGAAATTCGGTTTTATAATACATCCTCCAAAAAGGATATTTTTTTTTTATTTTTTACTTTCTCTTACCTCTATATATGTTAATATAATAATATAGAGAGAAAATATTGGAATCATGTCAAAAATTCGAGATTTTGATGGATATACACTTTTTGAGGCCCCCTGAATCCAAAAATGTGGTTTTCGTGACAAGGTCTGTCTGTGAGTGTTCAATTTAAAGCATGAAGGGATTGAACTAGAAGGTTGAAATTTTATATTTATATGATTTTTATATCTTGAAAACAAAAAAAATCTGGTGTAATTTTGAAAATCTTGTTTGTATCAATTTTTTTTGATATGATGTATTTTATAATGTTTTTTTTTAAAGCTATGTGCTGTGCAACCAATCACACCAGATTTAAAAAATCAATTCAATTTACGCGCCTTTCTGCCCCCTCTACTCCTCTTTGAATTCTCGAGAGGTGAAAGGCGTCCTTGGAGTCAGTTGGCGGGCAGATGGATTTCGCCTCGCAGTTCGGTGAAAATTTATTCGCGTTTTTTATTATTAAGTTTTTTTTTTTATTTTGTGTTTATCAGTGATCATCAGTGTTTTAATTAGTGCTCTTGAATTATGGATTATTTTTAATGGTCGTCATCTTTTTCGCCTTAAAATTGTTTGTCTCAAACAGCGAGGCTGGCTCAGGATTATTCTTAAAGGTATTTATAATATTTAGTCTCACTCTATCTTTTGTCTTGTAGATTCTGTATTCTACCATATAATTTTATTATATACAGGGGTAACATCGTTTTAAGATCATAATTTTATATTTGGTGAAAATTCCATTTCTTATTTTTTATTATATAAATGTCGTAAATCATATTAATAATCAGTTATTAATAGATTTTCCAAGAATCTCCATTTACTTATCCACTTGAATGTCGTTTGTATAAGAGAATCAAATCGGGTAAATAAATTTAAAAAAAAAAAGAGAATCAAATCATACAACAAACTTTAGTTCGAATTCTCCCCGCTGGGAGTGTTTTGCTCAATTTGAGATTTCTGAGATGATGTGCCCAATCAACACATGAGGCAGCACTAATCAAACACGCCTTTTGGTTATGCAAAATAGTGCCAAGTGAGATAATTTTTTTTTTTTTTTTTTAAACATTTACACTTTTTTTCTCATTTACACTCACACTCACACACGCATTCACACAGTCTTTTCGGCAACTCAGGCCATTTAAGACTTTAAACGATAACCGTTATTTATAATTATACATATTGGGGTCCAGGCATTCTTATATAAGTCATTTGGTATCCAAATGCCTTATATAAAATCATCGGACTGCCTGGGGTCCGAACCCGCGACGTTTGGTATATGAGGTTAGCACGCTAACCTCTACACCATGCCCCGAGGGCCCAAGTGAGATAATATGTCTGCATATGTTTTAGGAACCCTTCGGCGGGCCGTGGTGTAGTGGCTAATTGGCCATTTATCGCGGGATCGCATTCCGTCCCAGGCTACAAAATTTATTTCAATTGAATTGGATACCAATCAATTGAAATGAATAGGGAGGGGGTCTAAATGGCATCCGATACCGAAAAAGACCTTAAACGAATTTAAAAAAGAATAAAATAGAGTTTTTTTTTTAAACCCTTTTCGACTACAGAGACCAATTAGGGGTTATTAATTAATTTAAATAATTTAAATACAATAATGTCGATGACTACAGAGGACATCTACGCAGATTGCTCGGGGTCACCGATCCCGAGCTTTTGCCGCCCTTGGCACGCTTAACCGCAACGATTATGGTGACTGTTCTTCTCGGTTACCAGGTCCGCCGGCATGAAATAGAGAGTACTTTTAATTTTTCTATTTTTAAATTTATTTATTTGATAGGAATCGATGATTGTTTAAATAAATTTTAATACTTATGCTACTTATGTTTTTAGATGTTTTTTATTCTCATTCACACTCACACCCACACACTCATTCACACAGTCTTTTCGGCAACCTAGGCCATATAAGACTTTGACGATAACCGTTATTATTTTTAAACAAAATCGGCCAATCTCATGTACTTTTTCAGTTTTTTACGATTTTCTCAAAATTCGCTCTAACCATAGGCGTAGCCTGGGGGGTTTTGGGAGCTCAACCCCCCCCCCCCCCTCATGGGACCCAAACAAGGGCGGATCCAGAGGTGTTTCTGGGGGGGGGATTCTGGTGTGACTGGTCGCACAGCACACAATTTTTTCTTAATTTCGGAAATTTAAAGGCGCATTCTGTACTTGTTTGCCAGAATATAAATGCAAAACAAATTTTTAAGATTTAATTTTTAAAATTTTACATTAAAAATAATTTTTTTTTCGAAAAAAAAGTATTTTTTTCAAATCTCTACCCCCCCCCCCCCCTTGTATCTGCCCTTGGACTCAAACCATGACTAGATATTTAAGCTTTATAACAGGGTAAGAGAAAGTAACATATAACAGGGGCGTATATAGAAATTTTTTCGGGGGGCCCGAACTCAAAAATTTTTCTGCGGAAAATTTTTTTTAAGAAACTATATTTTTTCACACGAAATTTTTTGCGGACCATTTTTTTCTATTGCGGAACCAAAGTTGTCCATCCTGCGGAAAAATTTGTTGCGCTGATGTCTGTATATCCCTATATATGTATATGGGTTTGGGAAATTTCGGGGGGCCCGGGCCCCTCGGCCCCCCCATAAATCCGCCCCTGACATATAATAATTTACTCTAGCTAAAAAAAAAAACAGAATGATTTATAAATACCCTAAAATAATCTTAAAATGTTTGAAAAAATTTTCTTGAACCCCCATCAAAAATTTCTGGCTACGCCAATGGCTCTAACGATTTTGATTAAAATTCAAATCAATTATTTTTTAGATGCTCTTTAAAATATATATTCTCATTTTGCCTTCAAAATTGTTTGAAGCACTCTTGTATTCATAGGAAAGATAGGAGAAATAGTTGCCATGGTAACAAAATATAAATATTTTTCCATGCTTATAAATTTTACATCTTGAATTCTAATACAATTATATCGGTGGAAACTAAACCAGTCACTCCAGATTTTTATACTTTTGTTTATAGAATAATTGAATTAAAATATAAATATAAATTGTGTGTGTGACTCACTTGTTGTTTTGCTGTTGTTGTCATCCTCGAATCCTGGATTCGTATGTCCGTTGACAAGTTTGTTGTTCTCGTGGATGAGTTGCGTGTTCGATTGTTCATTCTCTGGTGTTCGATTGCCATCATTATGTTGATCTAATACGGAAGACATAATCTGTTCTCTGGGTTCTGGTGGTGGTGTAGGTGGACATGCGGTTGTGGATTGTGTAGAATTGTTGTTTGGTGTATCTTCATTTAGGGAGGCGGTTGTACCACAGCTAGAGGAACTTAGGCTCTCTTCACCCCCGGGGCCGGAGCCCTCCATCCTGCCGTGTTCTGAAACAAAGGAAAAAAAAACTTTCATTTAAACATCAATTTTTAATTTAATATAGACCTAATTATAGTTGTAAATTGAGATTTAAATAGATTCAGGGACATTCCATTGACAACAGTAGGCCTATAAATTTTTACTTTCTCTTACCTATACAGCACATGGGCGTACCCAGGATCAATTCTAGGGGGGGGGGGGGGGCATGGTCAGGTCATGGTCGTCCAGGGGGGGGCAGATCATGGTCGTCCAGATAGTGACATAGCTATTTTTTATATAGAGAGGTAAAGTATTCGAATTAAAGGCCTAAAAACCCTAGAGTCCTAACAAAAAGAATCATTTCCCGTCGCCATCCACCAATTTTGTTTCGTTTCATCACTTTATAAACATTTAATTTTTTTTGTTTGTTGCTTCTAGGGGGCAGCTGCCCCCCTGCCCCTCGCTGGGTACGCCCATGATACAGCATGTCAATATATAGAGAGAAAGTATTCAAGGTTAGTAGAAAGACAAGGTTGTCTCATACGGAGTGGAAAATGGTGGGGGGTTTTGGCAGATGACGTCACTCGAGTCCAAGATTCCCTAGTGACAAACGTTCTGAGTGCATATAGCTATTTGATATTTTGTTCTTAACATTACACGTGCTTTAATAAATCGATTTGGACATTGTTTTATCATTTTTGCTTATATTGGAGGTAATTAATTGAATGTTAAATCAAATAGTTAAAAAATATATATTTCATTCTAATCATAACCTTTTTCAAAATATTCGATTTAGGCTGTTTTTTCATCTTTTTCAATCAACTTTTCATTTGTGTGTTTGTGGCGCTTTCTTTACATGGATTCAAGGTAATTAATGAAATACTAAATCAATTATTTAAAATATATATTTGATTCTAATCATTCTTTTAGATGCCTGGAACAATTTGCTCAGTTGCAATTTGTAAAAATTCTTTTTTATAAACAAAAGGAAGGAGAAGAAAAATTATTGTTTTTTTTCATTTCCAAAAGATGATAACTTACGAAAAGAATGGATTAGAAGAAGTTATCGAAAAGATTGTGTAAATCCAAAAACGGGAGGAATTTGCAACGTGCAAAATCTGATTTTCAAGAAGACATGCGAGCGGAAAATTATGGATTTACCTCCCAAAATTCAATTAAAGCCAACAGGTAGGTAAAAAATACTCTATATATATACAAGGCTTTTTTCACTATAGGCTATACCCATGTACACTGAGATTCTAATTTTACTTTTTATTTTAGTAATATCTTATTTATTATTAATATATCAATTTTTTCAGCTGTTCCATCGTTATTTTTAAAACCCAGTGATGTTCCAACTCCTGAAGAATCAGCTCGATTGGCCCGAGATAAAAGAAAGGAAGAAAAAGGAATATTGGAAGATTTAATGAAGAAGGTTTCTGAAACTTCAAGTCTACAAACAAATATTTCACAGACAGAAAAAGATGAAGAAGATAAAATAGATGAAGAAAAAAAATATAACAAAGGCAGTTTAAAAAAAGAAAAAAACATAGTAAATAAAATAACTAAATATGTATTTAAAAAATGCCCAGAAATTCCTATAACTTTAGAAAAATCATTCGTTAAATTAAGAGTTTTACTTAGAATAAAATTTTTTAATACTCAAAGAGTAGTTACTAATAGAATTTCTTTAATGAAAAGAAAACTTTCTGACGAAGGAAGAAAAAATCTTAAAAAAAGAAGAAAACTATTTCATAAGAAATAAATATTAATAGAATAATAGACAGGAACAAGACAGGCGTTTCGGTTTTAATTAAATAAAGCCATCATCAGTTCTCAAGAGATTATTGGCTCAAGGTTGGGATGCAGAGAGTGTTGTTTTATATAAACATATACAATATTATATAAAAATATAACATTTGCACAGACAATAATCTCTTGAGAACTGATGATGGCTTTATTTAATTAAAACCGAAACGCCTTCTGGATTGACAGGATTTTTATTCGATAGGGGCTGTCCTGTTGGGCTGACATTCTCTTTTCCTGTCTATTATTCTATTAATATTTATTTCTTATGAAATAGTTTTGGTAAGGAGGTCATACCATCCTTTCAAGGTTTTTGGCCAGGTTTTCCTTAACAACTTAAGGCGAATGTTGGGATGGCTAATGCGACGTTTACTATACATTTCTATTTTTTTCCCTTTTGATTTGTTTTGTTATATTTGTTATTATATTTAAATTTGTATTGTGTTTGTTGGACCTAGCCACCGGGGACTGGTGCCTCTAAGCGGGTCGTAATAAATTTATTTATTTTATTTAAAATATGTTCCATTTTTATTTTTTTGAAATATTATTTAATGTTTTTTTTCAGTACTAGAGAAAATAATAATTTTTTTTTTAAATATATTAATTAAATACGGTAATAGAAAGTAAAACAAAAATGAAGACAATTCGGAAAAAAATACTTTCTACTTTGTAATGTGCTTTGGTTTGTTTGAAAGGCTGGGACTAAGGTAAATAATAAGTTAATAAATTTTAACAAAAATACTTTATTTAATTTAAATAATGGGGGTGCTTCGCTTTTGCTGAAAGAATTGTTTTTTACAAATATTTACAAGTTATTTATTTTTTTACTTTACTTTTGAATCAATATTAATTTTAAAGGTTTACAAATTTTATACAAAAATGTGTGCTTATCTGTAGATAAGTTTTCGGTCCATGTCTGTTGACGATGATCTTGGGGGGTTATCAGTGGCGGGGGTCCAGCATCCAAAAAGAGTGTGGGCCCGTTGGCACCTCGTCCGGGCAGAATATGATACTTCTTGAGGTTAGGGTCTTTTGCACCTATGTAGTGCGGAGTCACTTTAGAAGGGATTGCTGGATGGTTTTTAGATATGAAGGAGTTTATCTAGTAGGGGCAGGCATATTCACCTAGAGATCCCCCTAACTAGATGGGCCAGGTTCCAGCATCTACGATGACTGAATTAGGTATAAGTGAGATAGGTTGTGTGTGTGTTCGAATGATAATGATCAATTGAGTGCTGAATGAGCGAGATTGAATGACAAGTGATCGAATGAGCCCGGGCCCTCCGACCCATCGCCTTATATAGGGCACATTCTCCCTTCTTCTGTATGTATGTCATCATCCTGATGAGTCATCAGGGGGTGAGGGATTGTCACTCAGACTTGTGCCCATATTTGGTCCGAACGAAGTGTTTTCTTTATCTTGGAGGAATGGGGGTGTGAGGTCATCGATGAGATCACGAGGGTGGGGGTTGCATTACATCATGCACAATTTCACAATATTAGAAAAGTTTTATTTATTGATTTTTTTAAAATCACTGATTTTAATTTATTTAAAAAGTAAATTCATTTTTCCCTTACATCCCCCAAGTTATTTTTATTAAATTTTGACACAGGAAAAATTTAATAAGCACTTATTATCACTTTATCATTATATATCAGATAAACACTTGTTTTAAAAATATTTAAATACAATTTTTTAAAAAATATAATTATTATTAATGAACATTGGTACTTTAGTCTCAACTCAATGTTTCTCATAAGTTAGTTAATTGAAATCATTTATCGATATATTGAATTTACATTAAGCAAGAATTACTCTTCCCATCCACAATCTACAACTAGACTCATCACCCGACCGACCACGGCCACCAGTGAAAGCCCTTGATTTATCTATCTTATACAATTGTTAATACAGACTAACAAAAGTAGCTTTAACACGGTTAAGCAACTTAAATCCGCCAATGAAGGCACAAACACTGCGTGTGAATTCTTTACTTTACATTACTTCAACTCAACAACAATAATTACTTCAAATATTACTTAAATACCACAAAGCATTACTCCTTTATTTCAATACCACAAATTTATTATTTATTTATTTATTCCTTCTTTACCACAAAGATTTATATATTTATTTATTCTTTACACCAATACCACAAAGATTTATATATAAGTTGAAATATTATTACAAATAATATTTTGTTTTATGAAAAATTATAGATTAATAAAAAAAATTGTTGGGATCTACTGCCCAGTATAGATAAAGTATTCAAAGAAATTCACACCGCCAGTGCTGCACACCCATTTGACTAAATTCTTGCTACAGTGAAAACTGACATTCAGTAAAATATTTCAAACAAGATTGATTTGAAGATGCTCAAAATCAATGACTCCCAATGATAAACACGATCGCACAAGCAACAAGTCCAATCACAATTTGCGAATATTGGAAAAATTATTAAGTTGAAATTAAACTTTGATTTATTAAAAGAATGTTAGAAAATTTCTTCTTTGATTTCAATTACTTTAATGACTCCACATTGAGTTATAATTTTGGTATTATAACAAAAAAATATAAAAATATAAAATAATTTAAAGTGAGAAATTTTTTAGATGAGCAAGTTTGGTTCATTTTAATTTTACTTTGATTTAAATGAAAAGAATTTGTGTTAAAATTATCATATATATATCAGGTTAATATTTATTAAAGTTTCATTTAAGATTTATTTATTTATTCATTTATTAAAATTTTCATTATTCGTTTACTATTTCTTGATTAATTAAAACATTTTAAGTTAAAAAAAGATTTTAGTTGAAATATTATTATACGTAATATTTTACTTAAAAAAAATTATCGATTGATTAAAAAAATTGTTTCATAAAGAATATGCATCTTTGATATTTAAATTTGAAAATTGTTTAAGAGAGATGATTTATGTTAATTGTACATTCATAACAAAATATTTATTTTTTTTTTTGAATACATTCGACTATTAAAATATAAATTGAAGAGCTAGACAATTTGGTCTATTTTAATGTTTTTATAATCTTTGCTTTCAAATATTTATGCATATTTATAACGATTTATAATTGTTTAAAGGAAATTTGTTACTTGCTAATTTACTTGCTCTTTAAAAAAAATTTACTTTCTTAATTAAAATTACATAAATTGTTTGAAGAATACACCTCACTCTCAAATAGATATTCCTAATCAGATAAAAATCAAAATATTGACAATAAATAAAAAAAAAATTACACCAATTCTCAGTACTTAATGATTAATCACTTTTAACAAAAAAATATTCCTAAATAATTAAGAGAAAAGAGTAGAACAAAAAAAAAAATGAACAAATGATATCAAGAACTAGGGGATTTAAACTAGGGGTAGTCTGTACACTTAACGTGTGGGCTCGACAAATTCCCAGGAAAGGTTGTGTACCACGTTACATTCCCAATGGCCTCACTACCCAGGGTTGTCAGTGGGCGAAGATAAAAGTCAATTTGTTTCTTTAGCATTTATTTTTTAATTTAAAACCTTAATAGTTTTTTTTTTATATATAAATATATTTATGTATAGATATGCTTTATATCTATATACTTTCAATTGACTGAAGAAGAAGGATTAAAATAGAAAGACACAACCCTTGGCCTTAGTACTCCCAATTAGTTGAAATGTTGCCCCCCAAATAGAAATACATTTAAAAAAAAAAAACCCATAAAAAAAAATAAGACATAATCGGTGAAAGTTGTCAAGTCCGGTGGGAGGTCAGAATCGGTTAGTTTAAATAAATTTTTCTCAAGTCCTTTTGTAACGGGCAATATGCCGTCTGGGTAATCTTTCAAGTGCAAAATTAGAATAATGACTTGTATTCTTTGAAGATTAAATTTTGTGAAAAGTTATAGAATATTGATCGTAATTTTGGATTGAATTTATTAAAATTTAACGGCTGATTAATGATAAGCGGTAATTTTGGTGTATCGGAAATATTGTTGTATCGCAAAAAATTAAAAGTAAAATTTAGGTAAAAATTGTTAGCAGAAATTTGTAGTGAAATAATTAAAAGGATTTTTAGACGAGATTGATAAATAAAATATGTGTGATTGTAAATTAAATACGGAAAGGGAAGATAGAAATAATTATTATAATTTTGCACCCAAGCAGACAGGTGCGGAATTGGCATTATAAAATCTGCTTGATTTAAATAAATTGTTACAGAAAAAGACTGAGAAGGGAAAGTTGTTAGCCCCAGTAACCGATTTTTTTCAGAGGGTGGAATTGCGGTCTCAATTCTCTTCTTAGTGCTATTCATTTGTGAATAAGACACTAAGTGAAAACCCAATTGGCCAGTTTGATATTCAGTTAATCTACTACTTGTTGATACACTATTCTGAGCTACAATTGAATTTGAATTTTGAACAACTTGGGTATTTAATTTAGTGATTGGAAATTCAGTCTCAACGTTTGCAACTAGGCTAGAATTATTATCATTAATATTATTAGAAGACACTTGTTGTAATATTTGTGTTTTTTCAGATTGAGCGAATTCATTGGTTTGAGATAAATAAATTTCCTGATGATTAATTTGTAATTTTGGCCAAATACATTGATTATTAGATTGATAAAATTTTGATTTATTCTGTTCGGGCTTATTTTGCCATGTTACAGTTCTTTGTTCAGAGTTTTGAAAATAATTATTAAAATTTTGTGGTTGTGAATAATCAACGCAATTCACTCTATTATTATTGGATGAGGGTGCAGGCCTTTGAGACGGTCGCTGCGGAGCGGGTGGTGGTTGTCTAGGCGCGGGTGAGACATACTCATTTTGGGAAGGCCACTGTGGTTCAGAGGTTTGTTTAACAGAAATTGGTTCATTGTACGTGTTATTAAAATTATGTGGTTGCGAATTAGATTGTTCGTTTCTTAGTTGCCTATTAAATTTATTATTAGAATCTCTTGGACCATAAATGGACTGATTTGTATATCTTTCCAATTTTTCTAGGGCATTAAATATATCAGTGTATGTTAATGGTACCGAAATTAAATGAGATTGAATATTTATAGAGAGTTGGGATACAAGAGTTTCTAATAGATACTGGGCCTTTATGGGAATATCCAAATAGGATGCCCATTCATATCTTTTTTTAAATTGAATAGACAACGTTAAATTGGGATTAAAATTTTTATATAAAATTTGAAAAATGAATACATTTTGCACCCTTTCACCCCAAAAGTGTTGTTCGAATGCTACTAATAATTCATCTATATGTTGATATTGAAATTGATTTTCTATGACCCATTGTTTGGCCGCATCTTTTACTGAAAAGAGTAGGGCACAAACAGTCAAATGTTTAGGAATCTGATAATTTTGACAAAATTTTTTGAAAGATTGAATAAATTCTCGTGGGTGAGGCCCATTTAAATCCAATTCGTTGCAAAATTTTTGAGTATTAGAACACAAATTTTCAATATCTGTTAGAGAGTAATTTTGATAATGAATCGAAGGAGGTTGAGCGACAAGAGTAGAATTAATAGGAGGAGATTGCGTATCAAAAGTAGATTTAGAATGTTGCAAATTTTGGGTTAAATTTTCAAATTGTTTCTGGAAAGTTAAAAGAGTTTCATTAAATTTAGATAAATTATTCAAAAGTTTATTCTCGAAATGTTGTTGTTCATGGCGATTAAATTTTAATTCTTGATTCATTCTTTTTTTTTTTTTTAAAGTTTAGGTATTCGAAAAAAATCATCGCAGACTGAGAATTGAGAGAGGAAGAAGAGAGACAAAAAAATTAAAAGAGAAACGAATATCCATAGATAGAGTGAAGTTATATTGATTCAAAAGTAATTTTTAAGGTTATCCCTTTTCTCCACTATGTAATGTGAGATTAATATCTCACATTGTGCCATTATTTACTTCATCCCAGCCCTTTCCTCCACCATGTAATGTGCTTTGGTTTGTTTGAAAAGGCTGGGACTAAGGTAAATAATAAGTTAATAAATTTTAACAAAAATACTTTATTTAATTTAAATAATGGGGGTGCTTCGCTTTTGCTGAAAGAATTGTTTTTTACAAATATTTACAAGTTATTTATTTTTTTACTTTACTTTTGAATCAATATTAATTTTAAAGGTTTACAAATTTTATACAAAAATGTGTGCTTATCTGTAGATAAGTATTCGGTCCATGTCTGTTGACGATGATCTTGGGGGGTTATCAGTGGCGGGGGTCCAGCATCCAAAAAGAGTGTGGGGCCCGTTGGCACCTCGTCCGGGCAGAATATGATACTTCTTGAGGTTAGGGTCTTTTGCACCTATGTAGTGCGGAGTCACTTTAGAAGGGATTGCTGGATGGTTTTTAGATATGAAGGAGTTTATCTAGTAGGGGCAGGCATATTCACCTAGAGATCCCCCTAACTAGATGGGCCAGGTTCCAGCATCTACGATGACTGAATTAGGTATAAGTGAGATAGGTTGTGTGTGTGTTCGAATGATAATGATCAATTGAGTGCTGAATGAGCGAGATTGAATGACAAGTGATCGAATGAGCCCGGGCCCTCCGACCCAGCGCCTTATATAGGGCACATTCTCCCTTCTTCTGTAATGTATGTCATCATCCGATGAGTCATCAGGGGGTGAGGGATTGTCACTCAGACTTGTGCCCATATTTGGTCCGAACGAAGTGTTTTCTTTATCTTGGAGGAATGGGGGTGTGAGGTCATCGATGAGATCACGAGGGTGGGGGTTGCATTACATCATGCACAATTTCACAATATTAGAAAAGTTTTATTTATTGATTTTTTTAAAATCACTGATTTTAATTTATTTAAAAAGTAAATTCATTTTTCCCTTACATCCCCCAAGTTATTTTTATTAAATTTTGACACAGGAAAAATTTAATAAGCACTTATTATCACTTGATTATTATATATCAGATAAACACTTGTTTTAAAAATATTCAAATACAATAAAAAAAATATAATTATTATTAATTAACATTGGTACTTTTGTCTTAACTCAATGTTTCTCATAAGTAGTTAATTGAAATCATCTATCTCATATATTGAATTTACATTAAGAAAGAATTACTCTTCCCATCCACAATCTACGACTAGACTCATCACCCGACCGACCACGGCCACCAGTGAAAGCCCTTGATTTATCTATCTTATACAATTGTTCATACAGACTAACAAAAGTAGCTTTAACACGGTTAAGCAACTTGAATCCGCCAATGAAGGCACAAACACTGCGTGTGAATTCTTTTCTTTACTTACTTCTCAACTCAACAACAATAATTACTTCAAATATTACTTAAATACCACAAAGCATTACTCCTTTATTTCAATACCACAAAGTTTATATATTTATTTATCCTTTACACCAATACCACAAAGATTTATTTATTTATTTACTCCTTTACCACAAAGATTTATATATAAGTTGAAATATTATTACAAATAATATTTTGTTTTATGAAAAATTATAGATTAATTAAAAAAATTGTTGGGATCTACTGCCCAGTATAGATAAATTATTCAAAGAAATTCACACCGCTAGTGTTGCACACCCATTTGACTAAATTCTTGCTACAGTGAAAACTGACATTCAGTAAATTATTTAAAAACAAGATTGATTTGAAGATGCTCAAAATCAATGACTCCCAATGATAAACACGATCGCACAAGCAACAAGTCCAATCACAATTTGTGAATATTGGAAAAATTATTAAGTTGAAATTAAACTTTGATTTATTATTTAAAAGAATGTTAGAAAATTTCTTCTTTGATTTCAATTACTTTAATGACTCCACATTGAGTTATAATTTTGGTATTATAACAAAAAAATATAAAAATATAAAATAATTTAAAGTGAGCAATTTTTTAGATGAGCAAGTTTGGTTCATTTTAATTTTACTTTGATTTAAATGAAAAGAATTTGTGTTAAAATTATCATATATATATCAGGTTAATATTTATTAAAGTTTCATTTAAGATTTATTTATTTATTCATTTATTAAAATTTTCATTATTCGTTTACTATTTCTTGATTAATTAAAACATTTTAAGTTAAAAAAAGATTTTAGTTGAAATATTATTATACGTAATATTTTACTTAAAAAAATTATCGATTGATTAAAAAAATTGTTTCATAAAGAATATGCATCTTTGATATTTAAATTTGAAAATTGTTTAAGAGAGATGATTTATGTTAATTATACATTCATAAAAAAAATATTATTTTTTTTTTTTTGAATACATTCCAATATTAAAATATAAGTTTAAAAGCTAGACAATTTTGTCTATTTTAATGTTTTTATAATCTTGGATTTCAAATATTTATGCATATTTATAAATTTTTATAATTGTTTAAAGGAAATTTGTTACTTGCTAATTTACTTGCTCTTTAAAAAAATTTACTTTCTTAATTAA
>JAKCPI010013123.1:0-49986 GCA_023213315.1 Euborellia annulipes | reverse complement strand
GCTTATATACCCATTGTAAGTATTTTATCAATACTTATTAGTATTTCTATCATTATCACGAACAATCCTCATTAAGGCTATCGGAGCTTTTAGTCTATTTACTTCCAAGAATAGTTTAATTTCATAGATATTTAGTTTACTATAGGTATATATTTCCCAATAGATATATCGCACTGTCCAATCCAACAAATTTGTGATATCTCTTAATGCTAAAAACTTATTTCAATTAATGAAAAATTCATTTCGAAATTGTTATTTTAATACAAAGACCTACTCATTAATTTTCTACAATTTTTTTTGATGTTTTATTTTATTAATAATTTATGGGTTAAGATAAGTGTAATATTTTTTGGTTTTACAAAGGAAGATCTTAAAGTGTGAGGGGGTGGAATAAAAAAATTCCGTCTTCTTTTAGAGTAATATATAGGCCTATAGTAAGAGAAAGTAAAAAATTAGAAAAACATTGCATAATTGAAAAGGAAAGCAAAATTACTCCACTAGTTGCATTTATTGAAAGTAGAATCAATCGAAAAATACTATCTTTAAAAACTTTTCTTGCCCGGGAGCCGTGGCTCAGTGAGAAGGCTTCTCGCACCGGAGTCCCGGGTTCGCTTCCCGTCCCAAGCGAGAAAAATTTATTTCATTTGATTTGACTACAAATCATTTGAAATAAATAGGGATGAGGTCTAAATGGCCTTAGATGCCGAAAAAGACCTTAAAAAAAATAAAAAACTTTTCTAGAGAGATCCAGGGACCAATTTTGGAGGAAAAAACTGTGTTTATTTAATATAAAAATTATCGTATTTTTTACTATTTTCAATAAACCCCATTGAGAAAATGTTTTCTCTAGGTTTTCCAGGGATTCCCATATTTTTCTCAAAAAAAAAAAAAAAAAATCTTTAAGTTGTAGTTATTTTAAATTACTACAACCAAAAAATATTTTTTTGGTGGAATAAAAATAGATTAATCAATGAATTCAGTGGCTGTTTATTTACCCACAGAAAAAGGAGCAAAAGCAGCCGATTTTTACAAATTAAGGAAACGTTTCGGTAACATTTTATTATCCCATCATCAGCCCTTTAAAATTGTTTAGGTCATGGGGTTTGTCCTATGGGCACAATACATGCATTATGTATCATATGTACAGTGAGCGCCACAATTAAGCCCCCACCTGATAGCTTTAGCCTTAAGTATATGGTATAGTATATGATGTATAGTGAAATAAATTAATGACCGAAAGGGTAAAACGTAAAATCTGGTACAGATGATTTTATTTTATCTTTTCAAATTTAAATTTATTTCATCATTTACCATAGACTATACCATATTCTTAAGGCTAAAGCTATCAGGTGGGGACTTAATTGTGGCGCTTACTGTAGCATTTAATGCAATAATATTGAGACTAAAGCCCGGCAGTTAGGCAACCAAAAGCACACGCACACTAAAACTTTCTTATCTGTGTGAGAAATTCCATTTTCAAAACAGACAAGATAGCGCTTGTGCCATTTGGGCTGCCTAACTACCGGGCTTTACGCTCAATACTATTGCATACGAGCGAGTTGCTCCATCTTACTTATGCAGTGAGAAACAATTTTGAAGGACTGATAAGGGGATAATAGAATTTTCCCGAAATGTCTATTTAATTTGTGAAAATCGAAGGCTGCTTCTTTTTCTGTAGTAAGAATATTTACCTACGGTACGTATTTAAATTTACTAGGTAATTAGTGAAATCATGGCATAAACTTAAATAATAAAAGAGGCATTCCACTTTAAATTGACAAAAAAAAAAAAACTCCCATCTTTCCGAATTTCCTGAATTTTTTTTTTGGCAAAATTAAGATTTCTCTGATTTTTTAATGGCAATACTAGAAATTTTATTTATGAGACTAAAGCCCGGTAGTTAGGCAACCTAAAGCACACTTCCATCTTCCATCTTCGCATTAAAAGGGAACTGTTGCGGGTGGATTAATATTTCATGATTTAATAAGTCTTCAAATTAATTTTTGTAACAACTTGTAATAAAAAAAAGAATTTTGAAGGCAGTGTAATTTACCTTCAAGTCAAATCCTCAGTTGAACTTTCAGAGTTACAACTCTGAAAACGAAACGTTAGCAGTGAGCTGAATAAATAAATTTATCTGCCTACATCTTCTAAATTAATTTTTCAATTTATAATTTTTTATTAAAATAAGTTTTTTGTTCAGAGATATCACATAATTTTAAAATATAATAAAAAAAAAAAATTAAAATTTAAACAGTGCGTCAGCAACCAACACGCTTTATAAAACCGTACAGTTATTATTATATATCATATCATATTCTACAAACATTAGAATTTTTAGATTTCTTAATTATCGAGATGCAGGTGGATGATGATTTTGCCGTTTGGCAATGGGTCGCAAATTCTTGGCCGATGATGGCGACAACTTGGAGGACCCTTTTCCGTCGTTGGCAGTGGAACAGGTGCTGGTTATCGTGTATGTATTGGTGGTGGAGGTCGTGAAAGAGACCGAGGGCCCTCGGATTGTCGTCGTCGTCGTCGTCGTTGTGGTAGAACTCGTCGATGACCCAGATGGCTTGTCCAATGATTTGCCCCTGTTGTTGGCCCTTCTATTGAATTTCGTTTGTTTTTTCACTCTCATTCTTTATGGAATTTTTTTTTTATTCGGTGCAAATAGATATAATTACCGCTCAGGAACTACTTTATAAATCAATTCAAGAATATATTGATTTCTTTATAGAAATTAGTATTATTTTTTTCTTCCACTTTTCATAAATAATAAAAAAATCGAATAAAATTAAAAAAAAAGGAAAATTTTGAATTTTATAAAAACCAATTTTTTAATTAATTTTTTTATTTTAAATCGTTTTAATTTTTATTTTATTTTAATTTTATCCTATTTTTTATTAACTAGGTCATCGATCTTAGGAAAATAAGAAATCAAATATTCCATGAATTTATATAAAATATTTAGCTTTGAAGTACACCAACAAATAAATGGGAATATGTGAAATAAATTTATTTTGCGCTTTTAAATGAATGACATTTATATTTTGAACAAAATAAAGCATGCACAAGACTCAAGGGGTAACCAGGAGAAGGGGCGGGTGGGTCGGCACTCAGTGAATTCAAAAATTTACATTTTTGTTTTTATTCTGACAAGACAAAATAATTATGGAATTGTGACTCCGTTCAAATCTCCACACTACTTTACTAGTTACGCCAATTAGAGAATTTTTTCGATAGTTAGAAAAGGAAATTAATGATAAAAATTTTATTAAACATGCAAACTATCCCAGATAAAGGGTCACGAAATATTTATTTCTCTTATGAATGGAGAAAAATTCTACAGTCATTATTTATAACTTAAGGAAAATTATTAATCTTATAATGGTAATTTACAAAGCGAAAAAATTGTAGTCGCCGGGAATTGAATAATTAAATTTATACTCAGAAGGTCTACCAGTTGAGCTTTGACACCCCCTCAGACTGTGATTGGATTCCCCAGAGTAAATAAAAATTAATGTCTTCTGGATTTAAGGTTGTTCGGACAGTATATCGTAAGTCATAATAGAATCTAAATTTTTTTTTTAATAAAATTAAAAATTTGAATGCCAAAATTCCTTATTATAATTTAGTCGTGACCTATCATAGTTTATAATTGGATTAAGTTAATAATTTAATTACCAAAAATAATAAATGAATGACTTTTGACTTGAGCAGTTTTTCACGTAATATAGAACTGGCAACATTGCATTCATCAACTATCTATTTTCAATCTTAAACGCCTTAAATTTTATTTTATTTAATATATTACAATGTTTAATGCAAATCAGTTTAAACACAATGGACAATTTGCGAGAAAAAATATCGTAAAATTGAAAAAAAAAATGTAACTGACATCGAGAAAAGACATTTATGTTATGCGACGTTGCCGGACTGGTCTCACTCTCAAATCTTCCTTATTTTTAAATATTGGCGACTGTCATTTTGGAGAATTTTTTTGACTTTCTTGTTAAAATATCTTTAAAAGCGGACGGCAGAAACTTTTAATTTTATTTTTAACGTATTCCTCGGAAGTGAATTAATAAAATGTAAGTTTTTTTGTTTTTGTATCTATTGCAGAGATGGCTATATAATTCGAAATGTGTGCGTTTCGTCGATATTCCCCATAGACTACATGTTAAATTTCAATTTTTTAAAAATTAATTACACGATAACCCTGGGTCAGATCTGCTTCAAAATTTTATTTTAAACGTATGTGATAGTGATTAATAACATATTAAAAAATTAGCTTTAAATCTAATAAAGTGCTTTAATGTCCGATTTATATTATATTATTATTATATTATTATTATAATATATTATATTATATATTATTTTTCTAAAAACATTTAATGGATAACTGAGTAGAAAGGTAGAAGTAGTAGAAGAGAAACGGGGGTGAGACTTTGATAATTTTTTCCCTTTTTCAATTTGATTGAATATAATAATTATATTTTACCTTTTGGATGGCATTCGACACATCCCTGTGGGACATGTCTGTCCCAGAGCACAATCACCCTCGCAGAGATCTCGGGAAAGAATCAAATTAGCATAATCACAAAGGGAATCACGGCATTGCTCCTCGTCTTGTTCGACTAGTGCAAGAGAGGGATAACGCTCTTTAAGGCGCCGACGTTCCTAAAATCAAAAACAATAATATCCTCTATAATTAACATTCTATTGTTTGTTATCTTAAATTAATTCAAAGTTCACTTCAATATTAATTCTCGTAATGTCTACAATTGTATAATTTTTCTCAGGACATGAAATATCATTGATAGGGAAATTGGGTAGAAAGTTATTTTCAAACTAAAATCAACTTCTTTTTAAAGGTGAATTGATTGATGAATATGGAATATTTAATTTTTCCTGGGGAAGAATTTAGTGCCGGTTGCTTCAGTTAACTAGTAAATTTATTCGACCACTAGTAAATTATCGATATAGTAAACAAGAACACGCTTAACCTTCGAGTTAAAACTTATAAAAATTATTTTAAAAAAAATTTGAAATTAATTTAAATAAATATTAAAAATCTGGTGTGTCTTGCGTACAGCACACAACTTTCTCTTACCCTTCGGTAAGAGAAAGTTGTGCACCAGCACGGTCACACCAGATTTTTTGTGTCGAGATATATTTAGTTTCCCATAGCACCTTGGTTCCAAAATTGAATTTTAAATGATGACTGCTTGTAATAAACTATGGTTTTTTCAAAATTTTTATCTCATATTTGGATATTTTATGCACAATATAGAATCCTAAATAAATACAAAATTTCCGCCCTCGGGGCTTGGTGTAGAGGTTAGCGTGCTAACCTCGTATATAAACATCGCGGAGTTCGGACCCCCCAGGTAGTCCGATGATTTTATTTAAGCCAATTGGATACCAAATGGCTTAAATAGTTAGAATGCCTGGACCCCATTACTCATGTTAATTATTAAGTCATTAACCGGTTATCAATGAAATGTCTTATATGGCCTGAGTTGCCGAAAAGACAGTGTGGATATTATTTATTGGCTGAGTGTGAATGAGAAAAAAGTGTAGTGTTTTTGTAAAAAAAAAAAAAATACAAAATTTCATAGAGAATTGGAGAGAATTTTTTTTTAATGTTTAAAAAGATCCTTCCAAAGAGGACCCTCTTTTGAATCGAAATTAACATACAAATCCCAATAGGGATTTAACATTGGCTCTATGGAAGGAAAAGCCGGTAAATGAATTTGAAAAGTCTGAAATGCAATGGGATGAGATACGAATGGAAAAGAACTTAATATAGGTATTTAGCCCACTCTCTATGCACAAATTTACTTGAGTTTCCCCCCCCCCCCCCCCCCCCCCCCCCCCCCCCCCCCCCCCCCCCCCCCCCCCCCCCCCCCCCCCCCCCCCCCCCCCCCCCCCCCCCCCCCCCCCCCCCCCCCCCCCCCCCCCCCCCCCCCCCCCCCCCCCCCCCCCCCCCCCCCCCCCCCCCCCCCCCCCCCCCCCCCCCCCCCCCCCCCCCCCCCCCCCCCCCCCCCCCCCCCCCCCCCCCCCCCCCCCCCCCCCCCCCCCCCCCCCCCCCCCCCCCCCCCCCCCCCCCCCCCCCCCCCCCCCCCCCCCCCCCCCCCCCCCCCCCCCCCCCCCCCCCCCCCCCCCCCCCCCCCCCCCCCCCCCCCCCCCCCCCCCCCCCCTTGAGTTTTCTGAACTTCTGTTTATTTTTCTAATTATATATAAATAATTGTATTTTTGATAAATTGCATATACTGTACATGTATACATTGGACTGGTTGAATGACTGGCTAAAGCCGCAAGCCAAAAAATAAAGAATGAATGTAATTAAAGATTTTGATTAAACGAGTACTTACCTCTCCCAAACGAAATGCTTCAAATTCTTGAAGCTGTTTTTGAAAGCCCAAATTTGGGTTGGCTACGTTTCGCCCAACCCGAACTACTTTTAGAGCTTCTTTCCAACTAAGAGGTGTTACACACATGATATAGGCTACTGCTACTGTTACACTCCGTGACATCCCAGCCAAACTACAAAAAACACAATAAATTATTACTAAACGAAGAAATTCGATGGCTGAATGATATGGAGCAGGACAGCGAACGCATCCAGTTGGTTCCCTTCACTTTCCATTCCTCATATTACAGAAACCCATTGTAGCTGCAATTATTCCAAAATAATAGCTCCAATTTCAAATTATTTTAAGAACCGTTGGCCAAAAATTAAATAATCTTACGTATTATCAGTTATTTTGTAAATATTTCGATCCTAGGGAGATGGATTCACCCTCAGTTCAAGCAACAGATGATTTATAAAGATATAAAATTTGCATTCATGGAATGTTTTGCCATATTGGATGGGAGTAAGTGACGATTGGCAAAACTGTCTGTTGCTTCTACTGAAGATGATTCCATCTCACTGGGATCAAAATATTTACAAATACACGGATAATGCTCAAAGTTATTTAATTCTTGGCCGACGGTCTTTAAAATAAATTGATCTTATTCACCTACAATCAATTAGCTCTAATTTTATACAGTAATACCTTGCAGAGTCCGGCTTCAATTAGTCGGTTTGAATAAATAAAAAATTTATTTTTACTTGAAACACAAAAAAAATTAAAAGATTTAGAAATCTTTTAATTTTTTTGAGAGAACTCTTAAAAATTTTAAAAATAAAAAAGTAAAAAGTAAAAAAAATTTATTATGACTTAAAAACGCTGTAGATTATTTCGAGCTGAAATGCCTTTCTTGTCAAAATAGTCATTTAATTATAATCACTAGCTGTTCCAGGAGGGGGAAGGACAGATTATATTTTCTTCATAACAGAAATTTTTTATTAATACTAACTAAATTAATTTTTTTCCCTCTTTGAATAGGCCACTGCTTGTTTATCCTCTTCTAAACATCAAATTTCTCCCCCCTCTCCCCCTTTAAACGAACGCCACTAATTATAATTGAATAAAGATTAAAAATGTTCAAATGAAAAGTGTTTGAATCATCTATAAAATAAAATAAACTTGATAGAGATTAGAATTTCATAGAAACAAAAAGGACAAATATACAGACAATTTAATCGAAAAAAGCTTTTTGTGACATTTTAAATGAAATTTTCATTATCAAAGAAAAGATAATATTCCATGAATAAAATGGGTCGATGATAAATGAAAACAAGTGAAAGGAGAGTTACTATATCACTGATTTTCAAAATAATAATAATAATTCATTGAATTTATAAAATAAAAAGTAATATGAAATAAAAAAAAATGTTGTGTGAAAAACGCACAGCACCCAACTTTCTCTTGCCCTTCAGTAAGAGAAAGTTTTGCACCCTGCTTGTCGCACCAGAATTTTTTTGTGTCGAGATATATTTAGTTTCCCAGATCACCTTAGTTCCAAACTTGCATTTTAAATGTTGACTGCTTGAAATTAACCATAGTTAATATATATTTATTGGGGTCCAGCCATTTGTTATCCAAATGGCATAAATAACATCATCGGACTGCCTGGGATCCGAACCCCCGACCCTTGGTATACAAAGGAGGGGCGCTACCCACTACGCCAAGCCCAGGGCATTTAAAAAATAGTTAATTTATATGCATTTTCTAATCTAAAAAGAAAAAAGATTTAGTTTATATTGTTACCATAGCAACCTTTTCTCCTTTCTTTCCTATGAAGTACAAGAGTAAAGTGTGCTTCAAAACACTTTAAAGGCAAAATGAGAATATACATTTTAAAGAGCATGTAAAAAATAATTGATTTTTAAATTTTAAACAAAATCTTTAGAGAGAATTTTGAGAAAATCGAAAAAAACTGAAAAAGTACATCAGTAAAATACTAGTACTTTTTGGCCGATTTTGTCCAAAACCTTTTTTTGATTGTCCGGGATGGTACCTAACTTAAATATAAAATTTCAATTCAATAGCTCAATTCCTTCATGCTAAAAATCGTTACATACACACACACACACCCAGAGACAGAGACAGACAGACCAATTGCAGGACCCACTTTTTTGGACTCAGGGGACCTCAAAACATGTATATCCATCAAAATCTCGAATTTTTGACATGAACGCAATACTTTCTCTCTATATATTTCATATATAGGGAAAGAGAAAGTATAAATATCATTTAAATAAATTATTTGATTTTTCTAAACTAAAATAGTAATTAGTTTAATAAATATTCCCTTGAACTCTATTCTATCATGATAGCGTTAAATAGGTTTAAAAAAATATAAACCACGTGTATACTATTAATAAAAAAAAAAATGTAGATTTAGAAAAAAGTTCTTTACATCATAATTTTTTATTTTGCTTCACTCAGGAGGGGGTTGAACATTATTAATTGCGGCATATGCCACTTTTAACTAAACCTTTGAAAGGTCATAATTAAGACAGGAATTATCAGTTTTGCTCTTGAAAAAAAAATCAAAATACTGAACAAAACATCTGAAGATATTCTTATCTAATTAAAGCCGAAACTGCTTCCTAAGCAGAGAGTTTTATTTCGTGGACACTGATAACCTTCCTGCCTGCTCCCTTTTATCTATTGTTTATATACTATTTGTCCTTGTTACATTTTTTAAAAACTTTTTTTAATGTGTATATAAGTTATACAAGGAATTGGGCACTTATAAATATACATTCCCAACAAAGCTCTCGTCAGCCTTGTTAGTTACTAATTTATTTAAATAACAAACGGAATCTAATTGGTCAGAGACCCGAAATGTGATTTGATTGTAAAACTTTTCTATCAAAATCGTAGCAGCGAATTTTGAGAAAACAGCAAAAAACTGAAAAAGTACATTAGTAAAGTGTACTTCAATCAATTTCCACAAAAATTTCACCGATATACCTTTTAAAGAGCATCTAAAAAATAGTTGATTTATGAATATTAAACAAAATCGTTGAAGCGAATTTTGAGAAAATCGAAAAAAACTGAAAATCAGTAAAGTACTAGTACTTTTTGGCCGATTTTGTTCAAAAACTTATTTTGAGTGTCCGGGATGGTACCTAACTTAAATATAAAATTTCAATCCGGTAGCTCAATTCCTTCATGCTAAAAATCGTACACACACAGACAGACTTTTTGGACTCAGGGGACCTCAAAACATGTATATCTATCAAAATCTCGGCATCGAATTTTTGACATGATACCAATACTTTCTCTCTATATATTTCATATTCTCTTTTTTTCCTATTCTACTACTTGTATTACCATTTGTATTACTTCTGAAGGTGACATATGTTTAAATACATTATTTATTAGTATAAACAGTGGGTTTCTAAATTAATTTATCTCATTTAATTATAAGTTCATTATTAACAGTCACTGGATTAATTAAAAACCGCGACAAAGAATAACATTTGTTTTATATAGTCTTTTCGGCATTTTTTGCCACATAGACTTTTAACGATACATATTAATTATTAATTAGTAATTAATAATTACTATATATGTGATCCAGACATAAGAATAACATTATTCATAGAATACAATTTTTATTTTTTTTTGAGATTTTTTTATTAAAATTTCAAATTGTAATATCCCAAGCCCATAACAAAGAATGTAAAAAAAAAGAACTTTCTTATTGGACTAGTTAATGTTTTATTCGGGTCTTTCAATTCGCGAGGATAATTAGACTCGAGGGGCCCTCAACCTCCGAAGGGCCCTTTTGTCCCCGGGAAAATAAATGATCTCAAGGGAATCGAAGGCGTGTCATTTACACTCCGATCGTTAGTACTAAAATAAATGAACCAGATCTGATGATTTTATAGAAATTATCTGCTCTTTTAATTAAAAAATACAAAAAGTAACAATGCCATTTATTGATTAAAATTATTTTTAATTTATAATCACAAGCCGGTATTTTTAGAATTTTTTTTTATGATTTTTTGTTTGAAAGATATAAACTTTGTTGATTAGGAAAAACCTAGTTTTGAGAAAAATGAGTTTAAAGTAGGGCTGGACGGTAAACCGGTTTACCGGTAAAAACCGGTAAAAATTTTTTTACCGAAAACGCGGTAACGAACCTCTAATTCGATAAAAACCGGTTTTTTTTTTCGAAAGTCGGCAAAAACTTATTTTTTCGGACGGTAAAAAATTTTGGTTCCGCGAAAAAAAATGTTCCGCGGCGGCAAAAAATTTTGGTTCCGCGAAAAACAAAAATGTTCCGCGGCGGCAAACTTTGGTTCCGCGAAAAAAATGTGCCGCGAAAAAAAATGTGCCGCGGCGGCAAATTTCTGTT
The DNA here is from genome assembly GCA_023213315.1 of Euborellia annulipes. Lineage (NCBI taxonomy): Eukaryota > Metazoa > Arthropoda > Insecta > Dermaptera > Anisolabididae > Euborellia > Euborellia annulipes. The sequence continues at coordinate 39,216 of JAKCPI010013123.1, read as the reverse complement.
TCGTGGGCGGCAAAAAAAAAATTTTGGTTCCGCGGAAAAAAATGTGCCGCGGCGGCAAATTTCTGTTCCGCGGGCGGCAAAAAAATTGGCGTCTCTAAAAAAAAAGGTAAAATATTTTTTCGGACGGGAAAAAATTTTGCGAAAAAAAAATGTTCCGCGGCGGCAAACTTTGGTTCCGCGGGCGGTAAAAAATTTTTACCGACTTTCGAGAAAAACCGGTTTTTACCGACTTTCGAGAAAAACCGGTTTTTTTTCATTATCGAGGTCGGTAATGAAAATCCATTACCGTCCAGCCCTAGTTTAAAGTTTGTTCGGTCCCTTTTCTCTTATCTCACCTTGGTCTTGTTTTTTCAATTTTTTGATATAAAATACATGATTCTAATTAATCGAATATTTCATCATATAAAATGAAGAATTAGAGAATCGGAATCAATAATAAAAAAAAAATAGATTTTTTTTTTAAACTTTTTTTAGTAAATCGGCTCTCCTGAAAATTTAGCCCAGTGAAGATTTGGTAACTTTTCATGTGGACGGTCACAATTAATAAGATTTTCTTGTAGAAGCAAATGAACCAAGTAAGGCTGGAGATCCTGGGTCCCAAATTACTATTAGGCCTAAATAAAGTATGAGTCCTTAAAAGTGTTTAAACAAATCTTCAATCATAGCCAATATTTAATATTAAAATCTTTAGAATTCAAATGGGGAAACTTTTTATTTAATTTTAAGATGCGCGTATCAGAAACTATCATCTACTAATTAATAGAAAATAATAAATTAATTTACCAAGATGTTTTTGAAATCTATTGATTTTTTTAAATAAGCGTTTTTGTATTCTACTGGAGCCTATATAGCCTATTTTTTGATAAAATGACTTCTTAATTTTTTGTTTATGATTTATTATCGGTATAGCCTTTCACATTTTTTTTTTCTTCAACCCTGACAATTTTTCTCTAACAAAGAATCGAAGATAAATTATGTTTAGTAGAGAAAATCAATACAAACATAAATCATTTTTATACACAAATATTATTTATTCCTTTCAAAAAGAGTGTCATTAATGTAGATAAAACAAACTTATCTTTAGAAATTCAATTATGTTTTTTGTGATTCTTTTGGATAAAAATCTTTATGGTTAATTATCATTAGATAGTGGGATCAATATTTTAATATTTCTAGGAAAAATTACTTATTATTATATTTGTTAGTCTATTTATTTTAATTCCCTTATCAACTATTTTTTATGGGATTTTAGGCAAGGGGGATACTGAACTGGAAGCTAAAATTTATAAAATAGGTTATATTTTTCGTTATTATTTTATTTAATTGTTGTGTACAGGTTGGTTGGCTTTTGCATACCGGTACACAATACCCTATTTTGGAAACCCCTGTTAAATAAAAAAGAAACAGAGGATTATATTCTTGCTTTAGCAATAAAATATACGTATTTAATTATATTGGCTAACAATTAATTTAAATAGATATGAACAAGTTACAAGATTTTAAAAAGAATAAATACAAAGTTTTAGTTGTTCTTTAAGCAGTATAATACAGTCAAAATTTTAAAGCCATTTTCGCCTTTTTATTTAAAACATACAGCCTGAAACAGTGAAAGAAAAATAAATACAAAAACTATGTCACAAATGATCCTGAAAGATAGGCAACAAAATGACCCTATTCATTAAAAGATTGTTAGATTAATCGCTTCAAAGATTAAAATTTAATTTATTTATGTAGTGTTTGTTATGTATTTATTATTTACAATTATTGGAATTTGCTGCAAAAATTTATATTAAAAAAAAAAAAAAAAAAAAAAAAAAAACCTTTCCAACGAGCCAGACATGTGTAAGTAATAGTTAAATTTCTCTAAAAATTAGGAACTGATCGAAGCAAGGGCGGATACAAGGGGGGGGGGTAGAGGGGGTAATTACTCCCCCCCCCCGAGATTTGAAAAATTTATTTTTAACGTAAAATTTTAAAAATTAATACTTAAAAATTTGATTTGTATTTATATTCTCCACGAAAATCAAAAAATTTTTGGTTCCGTGGGTGGGAAAAATTTCCGCTCTCTAAAAGGTAAAATATTTTTACGGACGGGGAAAATTTTAGGTTCCGCGAACGGCACATGAAAAAATTTTTGGTTCCGCAAAATCAAAATTTTGGTTCCGCGAAAAAAAAATTTTTCGTAGAAAAATTGTTGAGAACAGCCCCCCCCCCCCCCGAAAAAATTTCTATATACGCCCCTGGTGCTGTGCGACGAGTCACACAATATTACCCCCCCCCTTCCGAGAAACACCTCTGGATCCGTCCTTGGATCGAAGTTTCAGTTTTGGTTACGGTTTCGGCAAAAAATCCTAGTTTCGGCCGTGGTTTCGGTTTGAAAAGATGGGATGAGAGTCGTATGCCAAAAAAAAAAACGTCGAATTTAAAAAAAAAGGTCAAATGCTTTTCGCAAGAGGGAAAAATGGAGTGATTATTTGAGTCACGAAGGGAATTAGAAAATTTTAAGAAAAAGTTTAAAACAAGTTTCGGTTACTGTTTCCGCCGAAACTAAAATTTAAGCCTAAATTCAGATCTTCGAATGCATGACTGCACTAGAGGAACTTTGTAAAGATTATTCTAACTAAATAGATTCTTTAATTCTTACCAATGAATAAGAACATTTCCGCCTCGCAACCTGGCAGCATGTATAAAATCGTTGCAAAGTGGAAAATACTGGGATAGATTCTGATCAGGAGTATCGGAGGCCATCACACACAGATAATGTTTATCCTGAAATAGAATTAATTAATTAAACATTGTTTTGAAAAGTCAATTTCACCGCCTCTATATTTAAGTCTTATCTTGAATTAGAGCCCCATTGGGATTAAAAATATTAATAACTTGGTACATATGAAAAGTTTTCCTATTTGATTTAATGAAGAGTTATAAAGTCCAGATGAACAACTTGGCCAAGTAATTAGGTGAATTTTAATTAATACTACTTATTTCACTATCTCAAAACAAAGTTTAGGGTGTCAAGTATATTATAAATATATTCTTAAAAAGTTTTTTAAAATTACAAACACACACATGCATTTAGATGAAGAAAGATGAGTCTTTAGTTTATAACTTTTTAACAATTGGACCAAGAAAAGTAAATATTTTTCTTTCTTTCACAAGTCTAAATAATATTTAATGGTGGCTTCAAGAAAAAATAAAATTTATATTTGAAACTATTAAGAACCCTAAAGTTCTCATAGAGGCTTTGGTTAAATAAATCAATCCTATTTCATTATCAAAATATATCAGAGTAAAAAACTATTAATCTTACCAATGCTGGGAGACAAGGAAATAATATTAAATTTTATTTATTCAATAGTTCAAAATACCCTGTGTCAAGGGGCCCTCTAAAATGGTAATCATCCAAGTAGAAGTTTCTTTCAATGTTTTTTTTTTTCTTTTTTCATCAGAATGTCAAACCTTGACATAAATCTGCTTTGTCTTTAATTTCTTGTATCGAATAATAAGACAAGGAAAGACGAAGGGTGGATTTAATCAAGTTTTCCTGACCACGCCTAAAAGCCCTTAGACCTGAGATAAAAAACATTAAATAATTTACTTTATAAATACTTTGTCATATAAGATGTTAAAATTACAAAATCTCTAATTATATAATAGCGGAGTGTCCGTCTGTCAGTCTGTCAGTCAAGCTATGTTTAACCAACTTCCCGTTGGAATTTTAAAACGAAATTAGAGGACGTTATGGAGAGTCCAGAAAAAATACTCCTAAAGGGGAAACGTAAAAAATTCCAAAATCTCCAGAATTTTGCCCATTGGAAAGCATTGCCTTATGAAAAATTAAAGTCAATAAATTAATTAAAAAGCCTATTAATTTTAATAATTAAATATCTCGAATGAAAAATAATAAAAATCCTTGTACAGTATAGTAATTAAATTTTTATTTTTTTTTTCCTTAGAGATATCGGGGATTGGATCAAGACAGACAGACAGACGGTCACCAAGGGCGGATACAAGGGGGGGGTAAAGAGGGTAATTACCCTCCCCCCCCCCCCCCGAGATTAAAAAAAACTTTTTTTTCGAAAAAAATTTATTTTTAATGTAAAAATTTAAAAATTAATACTGAAAAATTTATTTGTATTTATATTCTGGCAAACAAGTAAAGAATGCTCCTTTAAATTACCGAAATTAAAAAAAAATTGTGTGCTGTGCGACCAGGCACACCAGATTACCCCCCAAGAAAGACCTCAGGATCCGCTCTTGACGGACACTCACCATTATAGGGCCTATATATAAAAATATAGATTTTTTTAAAGATTTTTTTAATAAGCTAGATATGTACTTTAATTATTAATGGCCTAAACGAGTTGACTGAAAAATTGCGGCACTTGATTAAGAAAAAGGTCATTTTATATAAAGCGTTTAGAAAGGGAAAACTGAGGCCGGGGCGAGGCCTATCAAAAACGCCACTTCCCCCAAATAAAACAATGAATTAGCTATCATTTTTTCACAAGTTTATGTATTTGTATTTAAATTTTATTTTATTCTTGTTTATTATCCCATCCCATACTCAAATGATTTATTCTATCTAAATAAAAAAGTTTAAACATATTTTAAAACCAAGAAATTATTCCAAGTATAACTCTTGATGTTTTTCTAACGATCAAAATGGAATTTAGATTGAATATATAGACGAGAAAGTTTTACCGAATGAAGTTTTCTTGCCGCATCATGGATGGCCAATATGTGTGTGATTTGGAAACGTTCCAACTGAGCAGCATCTTTAGAATCTCGGTAGTTGCCCACATAAAGCCCGGGCATCACCTGCAGCAAAAAAAAAAAGAATAAAAGAATAGATTTCCCCCTAAATAATTCCTAAATCCAATAACATATAAGTTCTATTTTACAATATACAAAGAAATTAATTATATAAATCACGTAAGGGGCCGGTGAAAAAAATTAATATAATTAATATTTATTAATTATAAAAAGTTATAAAATGTAGCTAATACTTGTCTTTTATTCCAGGAATGCGACTACATATGCTGGTTCTAACTCCTTGGAATGACAATGTTGGTGAGTCATTTTTGTTAATTCAAAAAGTCTATAATTGTTTAAACTAACAAGTAAATAAAAATTAGTTTCCAACCCCTCAAATAAATATTCCAGTTCATAACGTGAAATGATCCTCTTACCATTGATTTGGGATATTCACCTAATAATTCTTTGTATATGTGCTGTGGGTGAGTGCGAAACCATTAAATCATAAAACAAGTCCCTCAATTAGCACTAAAGGAAAATGTATTAATTACTTGTTAGAGCTGCTATGAGCTGCTTTGCCAACCCCCCCCCCCCCTTTTTATTACTGTATAAGTAAAGTTTAAATGGTCTAAGATGCCAAAGACTTAAAAAAAAAGTAGCAAACATATAATTATTAGGGTCCATCCAAAACCGAATTTCGGCTTCAATTTTAGTTTTTTTCGTTTTAAACTTTTTCTTAAAATTTCCTATACCAAAATTCTTATCATTTTGCCTTTTTTTGACGTGCAGTGTCTTACAATGCATGTACCCTAGTATGTATTGTTGCCTGGATAGGGAGTAGGTGCGCAAAATAATCGATTCATCGATTATTTCCTTAAAAAATAATCGGTTATTAAAAAAAAAAATCGATTATTTTTCATAATAGATTATTTTCTTATTTTAGAAAAAAATAATCTCATGCACTTAAACTAAGAATGTATCTAACTAGTGCATGAGATTTTAATGTTTTTTAATGACACCTGTATGATTTTGTTTTGATTTTTCTTTCCAAAATTTACTAAAAATGTCGTTTTCTTCGTTGATTATTTCAAAAACTATTCAGTTTTCAGAAAAATGTCAAAGAATAAAATCTTTTTAGAATTGAGTATTTTATCATAATACAATATAACAAAAAAATTGAAAATTTCAAAATTTTTGAAAAAACTCATTAGGTAAAGTACTACTTCCAAGTGACGTATTTACTCCAAAAGTTGATAGAAATCTACAATTTTAGTGTAAGGAGCATATACCAAATTTCATCGATCTAGCTGCTTTGGTTTTTAAGCCATCGTATTCACACACACACACACCCAGACGCAATTGCAAAAGAGTAATGCAATGTCTCGGGGGGGGCGTTCCCCATATTTTTATTTGTCTCATCTCATCTTTTTAAACTTAAGGACTTTCGGTGGGCTCTATGGCCGAAATGGAAACCATTTCCGATTTACTTAGATTGTTTGGTCGAAACAGAAACTTCGGTCGGTTCCTAATAATTAAATCCAAAATAATTCAAATACATTTCTTTAGCCCACTCACCTTAGCTTTTAGATTATCAATATTCGCCAATCAATCTATTTAATTTGAGAGTGTGAGATCGCCCTTGATATTGTCGACATTCGCCCCTACCCAGACCAAGAGGAGCTTTCTTTGTTATCTAAAAATAAATCTTGTTCTTTTGTTTGCTATTTTTGGACTTAGATAGATATATCTCGAAAGTCGTCTGCTCTGAGGAATTCCCCGAGGATCTTGGTTGGATTCTATTGAATGTCAGGATCTAAAGCCTGACTACATTTCCCATTGACATTTAGGACTAACTTAAAAAAAAATAGTTTTTTTAAACACAATTTCCCTTTAACTTCGAATTCATTCATGTATATAATTACATGACTTTTACTTTCTCTTACCTATGTATATATGTAATATATATATAGAGAGAAAGTATTGGATTCATGTCAAAAATTCGATGTCGAGATTTTGATGGATCTTCACGTTTTGAGGTCCCCTGAATCCAAAAAACTGGTTTTCGCGACATGGTCTGTGTGTGTGTGTGTGTGTGTGTGTGTGTGGGGTGGGTGGGTGTGTGTGTGTTCAATTTTAAGCATGAAGGAATTGAGCTAGGAGGTTGAAATTTTATAATTAAGTTAAACACCCCCGGGACCGGAAAAATAAGCTTTTGAACAAAATCGGCCAAAAAGTACTAGTACTTTACTGATGTACTTTTTCAGTTTTTTTCGATTTTCTCAAAATTTGCTCCAACGATTTTTTAAAATTCAAAAATCAATTATTTTTTAGATGCTCTTTCAAATGTATATTCTCATTTTGCGATTGAAATCTTCTGAAGACCACTTTACTCTTGTATTTCATAGGGAAGATAGGAGAAATGGTTGCCATGGTGACAAAATATAAATATTTTCCCATACTTATAAATTTTACATCTGAATTCATGTTCCATACTGTCGGGAACTAAATACATGTCGACACAAAAAATCTGGTGTGACAAGCACAGAACACAACTTTCGATTACCGAAGGTAAGAGAAAGTTGTGTGCTGTCCCAGTCACACCAGATTTTTTGAATCCGATCTCACCCTGTAATTTATAAGGTTTTTGTTATTTAATTATTGATATAATATGAATGAATTATTATTGACCTAAAAAATGATAGAAATGATCAATATGAAGGCTTATATGAATTTTTTCAAAAATAACTATCGTATAAAGTCTTATATGGCCCAAGTTGCCGAAAAGACTGTGCATGTGGTGTGTGTGTGTGTGTGAATCGAAAAAAATATTTTGTGGATTTTTAGTGCATATTGATCGGGCCATTGGCGTAGCCAGAAATTTTTGATGGGGGGGGGGATCAAAAAATTTTTTTCAAAAATTTAAGATTATTTTAGGATTTTTATAAATCATTTTGGTTTGTTTTTTTAGCTAGAGTAAATTATTATATTTTACTTTCTCTTACCCTATGTGAAATATAATTTGTATTAAATATCTAGTCATGGCTTGGGTCCCATGGGGGGGGGGTTTGAACCCCCAAACCCCCCCCCCCCCTGGCTACGCCTATGGATCGGGCCCTAATCATAATTATTTTTTATAAAATACTGTATAATGATAATAATATTAATATAAAGAAAATTTTAAAGACATTAGGGAGATAGATGTAGTAAATTAAATTCGACAAGAATTCCCAAGAATGGTCTAAAACCCGTATTATTAAATTAAATTAAACATTTAAATGCTGTCTTATTCTGTCTTTCATAATTAAATCCGAAATATGGATTTCCCAGGAGATTATTTAATTAAATTTGGCTCTGAAATAGCTTAAGATTTATGAGGTTTAAAATCCTTGATTATAAATTGCTTAATGCCAAGGAAAGTCATATCTGCCCATTGGGAACAATCTTATTTTGTACTTTCTAAAATGAGTCGTAAAGAATGTATTTTAATTTTTTTTAATCACAATTTTGATAAATGAAAAAAGTTAAAAATTTGCAGGAAAATTTTAATTAAAAGAAATTTTAATAACACCTATATTTAATAGACATAAATTTTCTCTAAAACGGGCATTATTATTATTAGCGAAAGCTAGCATGAAGCCAATATTCTCAGGGATCCTACCTAGGACGAATGTTCGGACTGCCCATGCGTTAAGGCGTCCTTGGCAAGGTAAAAGGGTCAAAAGTAAACAAATCAGGAACAAATTTTCTGCTAGCTCTTAGACATGTTCACAAGTCTATACAAGGGAAGGTATTCAAATAAGATAAATTTGCCTTTTCCTGATTTCATTATGGTTTTTAAAGGAAAGGACGTAAAATCGAATGGGTGGGGTACCCAGGCTCGACCTTTGGAAAGAGGTTAAATATTAAAATATAAATTAATTAAAGATCTTACTTTATTTAAAGGTCTCTGATTCGCTTTTCGTTCTATGCGGTAAATTATATCGTCCATCTTTAAGTAAAAATTTATGTGTTAGGAAAGGAAATCAGCCTGTCCTACTGGACAGGAGTAGGCTCTATATAATAGAACTCACAATAGGATAAGAGTTTAGGTTTTAATTAAATCATCAGTTACTCAAAGAATGTATACAAGTTATTAGCATCAAGCAAAAATAGTATAGTTGTTATATACAATATTAATACATGGTAGATTTTTTACAGACACGGAATTTTAGTAAAAACATTTTCAAATGAAAGTTGTTATTTTCGAGGGGGAATCTACTCTATCTTATACTATTAAACGAACAATGTATGTACGTTTATTTGTTTGTTTGTTGCTTGTTAGCACATTACAGTTCTCAAAAAAGGCTCAAACGATTTTTTTCAAATTCAAAATATATAACTTAGGCCTACTATTTACGACACCAATAGGAAATTACGCTAGGTTCAAAACAAATTACGTTACGTAGGGTACAAAACAAAGTATTTAGGTCTCGTCTTTGGGAAACCTCGAGTACTAGTACTATACTGATGTACCTTTGGGGCCGTCCACATATTATGTAACGCGTTAGGTGGGGGTCTGGCCAAAACGTTACTAATTGTTACATGGGAGATCCGGGGGTTTCTCCAAGTGTGACATAACAATTCAAAGTTGAATTTATAAAATTTTTTGAAAAAAAAGGTAAAATGATATGAATTTTGTATAAGAAATTTTATTTGGGGGGCCCCCTATGTTGTGACATAATATTTGTAGGGGAGTTTACAAAAGCAAACATTAAAAGCTAAAAATTGAAATTTAAGTTTTTTTCGGTGTCTAGAAGAGAAATTCGCAAATTTTCTATTTAAAATTTATCTTTTGTCCAAAGGGATGGTTTATGGTCTGTCTTAAAAGACCCTCAGAACCCTACCTCAGGTAAATTCACACAGACAGTGCATATGTAGTGGTGAGTCAATTGGGCTGCCTAACTAGTAGGCATCTTTCAAACTGGCCAAGGTGCAAATGTTTATGTTCCCCATGGTATTTTAAGTAAATAAAATATAATAAACTCTTTGAAATTTAAAATAAGAGAAAGTAAAAAAATAAATCTGCCCTCTATTAGTAGAGGCTACTACAGTTGAGAGTTTAAATTAATTAAACAAACTAATTTTCTAGAGAAAAAAAATTCATTAAAAAATACTTAAATTATAATATGCCTACTAAATAAATAAATACATTTATTAACACGCGGTTAGAAGTGCCAGTCCTAGGTGGTTAGGTCCAAACAATCACAATACAAATTTATAAAACAAAAACAACCAACTAAACAAATTTGAGAAAATAAAACAAAGAGAAATTCAAAACATTTTTATTATAAAATTAATAGTATAAAAATAAAGAATTAAAAATATTTGCCTAAAAATGTTCCCTCCCAGGTCTTTCTTACTCTGAAGTTAAATAAAAAATTACATTTTTATTAGCAATATAATTAAAATTATATTAAAGCTTTGAAATTATTCATTGGAAATGAACTTTTCTGTGCCAATTTTGAAGGGTCATTCGTGATTTATGTCAATTAATTTGCCTGCGCCAAGAGAATATCTAATTGAAAGCCAAAAGCGGATAGCCTTTTATCTTTTTTTTTTTTTTTTTTAAATTTGTGACAAATTTCATGGTTTTATTAAATTATTTCAATTTCACGTTTTAGGAAATTGTTATTGATTATTTTTCAATTTCAGACCAAAGAGAAATTTCTCACTTTAGGTCAAGTATTCAGACAAAAAAATAACAAATATAAAAAAAAACAAAAGCAATACATTACTAGAATCGATTCTCTCTACTGACGTATTTTCGATAGCGATTTCTCAAGTTTATCTTGAAAACACATATCCCTTAAAAATAATAATAATAAAAAAAAAAAAAATAGGTTGAAATTTAAATTTGTTTGTTCAAGATGATAGAAAATTGCAACTTTCTTTAAGAGACAGATGGTTTATATGACATTATTTTTTTTTTAGAGTTTCTTGCCCTTAAATTCATTTTTGTACAATATCACTGTGTCAGACAAAAAAAATATTGAAAATGAAAGAACTATTTATTTTATTCCCCTAAAAGCTATGATAGAAACTCAGCAGCCGGCAAATTTTTTTACCAAACCAACGATTTTCTTAGCGTTGGGGAATCAAAAATTCCTCATGTCTTGTGCATTTGACATTCCTTATATATGATTTTGTTTCCTAGCTTCTCAGACATAAAAGTACCCGAGTCGAAATTTAGCTCCTGCTTTTTCTCTGCCCATGAATACGTCCGATTTAGAGCACTGTAAGCCGACCTAGCTCCGACATTGAACCCTAAGATCATACCATTTTCTAATAAGCCTTAACTTTTATTCCCATTAGGGCCGACTTTGGTCCCATAACTGGTAAAAATGGGATTCCAGTGTACCATCTTGGGGTTGAAAGTCGAACCCAATTTAACATGTAATAGATAACCCCCAAGACCTTCTATAGAAGGCTCAATGTCGGACTACTGACGTATTTTCGATAGCGATTTCTCAAGTGTATCTTGTCACATGTCTCTTAAAAATAATAATAATAATAAGAAAAAAGATTGAAATTTAAATTTCGACTAGGGAATACAGTAGAAAAGTTTTTGAAATTGATTATAAGTAGAGCCCGGATTCCTATGCAATTTTGCATATTCTATTTACTAATATGTACGTCCCTGAAAACCAATTTTCTATCCGAATCGAGCCCCCTTGGCACTATGGTTCAAATTTTATATTGCACTAGACGCAAAGCCACGCCTTCGGCGGGGCGTTCCGATCTAGCGGGGCTGCGCCCCTGGACCCCCTTCTCGCCTACTTATATACATACCGGTACATACATTTTCCCTTTTCATTTTTAAATGTAGAGATTATTTTAGCGGTTAATTATTCATGAACTTAAGATTTTTTGTGAATCATATCCTTACCGGGACTCTCCCGGTACACAGACAAAAAATTTACGCCGATATTTTAGAATTCAAAATGTAAATAAATAAAAAAAATCGTAAACATGGGTAAATATTTATATTTTGTTACCATGGCGCTATCCCTGAGGCCTGATTGGTTGTTTCACACATCGGACACCCTCTTAGCATTTTATATATAAGTATGCATATTTGGTGAATATTACTCACTGTATATAGGTTTAGAGAAAGTTATAATGAGTATCGTTAAAGTCTATATGGCCTAAGAAGCCAAAAAAGACTTAAAAAAAAAAATTATCATGATCTTAATAAAAAAATTTAGTTTAACTTTTTTCTTGATTTTTTTTTTGACAGATCAAGTGACTATAAGGGGAAACCCCGAATCTTCAATCGATTCGGTGCATCAGTGTGAACCTTGATTCTTTGCACTAGGCCACCAGATCTGTTTGCTTCCTGTACTGACACAATAAATTTATTTAAATGATATTGTCCGTCAAATTTGAATATAGCCTAAGATATTTAAATAACTTTCTTCCATGAATGATCTTATACTTTTAAAACTCTTAAATTTCATTCATTCATAAAAATCGTAAAGTGAACAATAGTTGTTAATTATTGCGTGTTGATCATATCTTCGAATCTAATTTTCTAAAAATAATTGTTGTAAGAACTCAGTAGAATTTTTCTTTATTATTATAAAAATCCTTTTCTTTATTATTTGAATATTAATAGAATATTCTCTCTATGAATAGCAAATATATGAATGCCAATATAATTGCAATCTTTGTTCAAATGAATATAGCATGAATTATATTGATTCAGTTATTTGCCAAATACCTGGCACAGACTTTCACCAACTATGATGATAAAGAAAAAAAAATAATAAGAAAAAGGCTGGTTAGCACTTTTATAGATTGATGTAACAAGATCCATATAACTTCAATGCGGACATTTTATAAATGGCACACCTAAAAGACAACTCCAAGCCAAAAGTTAGTTCTTGGCATGATAGATTAAAGTTTCAAAATGAATTTATAAAAGTTTCTCATATTATAAGAGAAACAAATCACGAGAAAATATTTAAAAAATTAAAATATTTTAACTCTAATTAGAAATACTTGTAAATTATTTTTAGACAAAATAGATATAGGAAAATTTTGTGTTGCATTGGCGTAGTTTTGTCCTTTAGGCTGCTGAGGCCATTTAGGGGTTTATTGTTTATATATTTTACATAACATGTACCGATGGCTACCGGGGGACGTTCAACACACTGATTCTTCGGGGCCACCTATGAGTTTGGAATTTCTTAATTGCAACGTTCTTAGTGTCTGTTTCTCTAATCCGATGCCAGGCCCTCTGGCTCTATTTATTCTTCTAAATAATAAAAGGCCCTTGGGCTATGGCTCACTGGTAGAGTTTCTGCCTATTATGCTAGGGGTTAAGGGTTGGCATTCCATCTCATACGACAAAAATTTATTTCATTTGAATTGGCTACCAATCAAATGAAATAAATAGAAACGGGGCCTCTAATGCCGTGTCTTCTCTCTGAGCCACGGTTCCCGGGCCAAAAAAAATACTAAAAGAAAATAAAATGAATATATTATTATTGAGAGATTATATCTCCCTTAAAAAAAAAAATATAGACTATATAAATATATTCATGATAATAATAGGAAAAATTCCCGCCCCATTAAAAATTTCTCTAAGCTACCCTGATAAGTAAATAAAGAAAAACCCTTAAATTTTCGTGCTAAGTTTGTATAGAATATTCCTCCTCTAAAATTGGCAATTAATAATTGTTTTTAATAATAATAAATAATAATTTTTAGTTATCTTCGTCCTGAAATATAATATTTTTTTACTTTCTCTTACCTCTATAAATATGTTAATATATATAGAGAGAGAAAGTATTGGTTTCATGTCAAAAATTCGATGTCGAGATTTTGATGGATATACACGTTTTGAGGTCCCCTGAATCCAAAAAAGTGGTTTTCGCGACATGGTCTGTCTGTCTGTCTGTCTGTGTGTGTGTGTCTGTGTGTCTGTGAACAAAATATCTCAAGAACGGAAAGAGCTAGGATGTTGAAATTTTATATTTAAATTAGGCACCCCCATGGGACGTGACACGAAGCTTTTGAACAAAATCGGCCAAAGAGTACTAGTACTTTACTGATGCACTTTTTCAGTTTTTTTCGATTTTCTCAAAATTCGCTCCAACGATTTTTTTTTTAATTCAAAAATCAATTTTTTAGATTCTCTATAAAATTTATATTCTCATTTTGTCATTGAAATCTTCTGAAGACCACTTTACTCTTGGGCTCCATAGAAAAGATAGGAGAAATGGTTGCCATGGTATCAAAATATAAATATTTTCACATATAAATTTTACATCTTGAAAATCGAATGTACCGTACTGTCGGAAACTAAATATATGTCGACACAAAAAATTTGGTGAGACAAGCACAGTACCGATTACCGAAGGTAAGAGAAAGTTGTGTGCTGTGCGCCAGTCACACCAGATTTTTTCTGATTTCGGAGAAAAATTCAAAAGTATTCATCTGAATCCTGCTTTCCGGACCCCTCCCCGGTGTTTGAGAAGTTAAAGATAGTGTAAATGTTAATGTTGATAACTCTAAAAGCCAAAGGGTGTGGGTTTTAGTTAAACATTTATTGGGTAAAATAATATTATTATATAATTTTCATATCTAAATTATGGGATTAAAATTAAAATATTATCTATTAATTAAGCAAATATTTATACACAATAGAATCCATAAATAGATTTAAAATAAATACATATTGAGATTCCATTTGAAAGAATGAAAAGGGCCAGGCGTGTTTTGAGGCGAACAATTCGACACCTTAGCGTTTTGGTTGCATATACTCAAGGCTCAAACTTCTAGACTGGCACTTGAGGCGGCCACTCGCTGTTTGTCTAGACAATTTGTATGTTAATTAATTTTTATATTTATTTACTTTACTTTTTTACTTTTTACTATTTATATTTATTTAGTTTAAAGTTTACTGGCCTCAGATGCCGAAAAAACTATTATAAAAAACAAAAATGTTCAGGTGTTCGTCATTATTTGCTGTATAGGCCCGATACAGTAGTTATGTTAATTAAATACATTATTTATATGCTATAATATTTTATCTACATGTTAATATTTTATTTTAGTTAAAATTTTAAAAGTGTCAATGTACTTTCACTAATTAAAAACATTTTAATTTACATAAAATTAGTGAAAAAAATTTATCAACTTGCTATTTAGTATAAATTAAAAAATTTTACTTTAAATCGTATATGATCACTACGACTACTTTACATTTATTACACTTTCCTATACACCCAACAGCTTTTTATAATTTTCGCAGAATAATACTGACATGTCCTTCAAGTTACCTTAAATATTAGGATTAATTTCTATAATTTTATTAAGTCAAGGGCGGATACAAGGGGGGGGGGGTAAAGGGGGTAATTACACCCCCCCCCCCCCGAGATTTGAAAAAAAAAAAACGGAAATTTTTTGGTTCCGCGAACGCAACATAAAAAAAATTTGGGTCCGCGAACGGCGCGCGAAAATATTTTTGGCGGGAAAAATTTGGGGTGTCCCAAACAGAAGGTAAAATATTTGTTCCGGAATGGGAAAAAATTTTGGTTCCGCGAACGGCACATGGAAAAATTTTTCGTAGAAAAACTTTTGAGAACAGCCCCCCCCCCCCCCCGAAAAATTTCTATATACACCCCTGGTGCTGTGCGACGAGTCACACCAGATTACCCCCCCCCCCCCGAGAAACACCTCTGGATCCGCCCTTGTATTAAGTAGATCATTATAAACCGAAAACTTGATGGATAAATACAAATAGAATTCTAAATACGATTTCACGAACGAATAAACATAGATAAATTGCATAAATAAAGACTTCTTTATATAGAATCAATTAAATTATTTAAGTGATTAAATCACATAAATTAAGACTAGACCGCAATGGCTGTAAAGATGTCACTAGGAAAAAGACCAAAGATGTGGAGAGAAGGATAAAATCAAATCTGATAGTTAAATAGTAAAAGTTTGCCTAGGCAAACAAACGAAGATGTCAAGTTTATTGATGTACTTTTTTAGTTTTTTTCGATTTTCTCAAAATTCCCTCCACCAAAATTTTTTAAAATTCAAAAATCAATTATTTTTTATATGCTCTTTAAAATGTATATTTTCATTTTGCCCTAAAAGTGTTTTGAAGTACACTTTACTGTTGTAGTAATTTAGATTTTTCAAATTCATTTTCCGGCTCTTCGTTCCATAGAGCCAATGTTAAATCTCTATATTCATGTTAATTTCGATTCATTCGATTTACACATTTAAAAAAATTCTTTCCATTTCTTATGAAATATTGTATTTATTGAGGATTATCTATTGTGTATAAAATGTCCAAATATGAGATTGAAATTTTGAAAAATAACCATAGTTTATTTAAAATGCAAGTTTGAAACTAAGGTGCTATGGGAAACTATTAATAAATCTCGACACAAAAAATCTGGTGCTACCAGCATGGTGTTACACTCCCCCCCCCCCTCACTCTTTCTCCCTCTCTCTCTCTCTCTTTCCCCTTCTCTGTACTCTTTGTTTCCCCCTCACTAATTAGCCAATCAGATCTCTTGGCGCCAAAATTCGCCCGCTTAATAGCGACGACTAGATACTTGGAGAGGTCAGTAGTGGGGTAGCCCTTGACCAGTGTTAATCCACGCTGCTCTTCGTTAGAAAACCGAAGCGTTCTCATTTGCCTGGCAACCACCATGGTCGCCGGCCGCCTCGTCCTTACTCTCTTCATTTCACATCGTTTTTACTTAGGTATTTCAATTCAAAATTAGTAATTATTCATTTTTTATACTCTTTAATGGTTAAATATTTATAATTAATATTAAAATTTAAGAATTTCACAAAATGAGTGTCGAACCTTATATGATTGCATTCATCTTTTAATATTTTCTTGTTTTTTGCTCTCAGGCTTAATTGATTATTTTTCTAAATAATTAATTTTGTTTATTTCTTAAAGAGACAATCTTTCGTATACTATTAAAATGTAAATATGTACCTTACCTCTACTCTGAATTAATATTTTGTGTTAGGACATTTCGACCTTAATTATTAATCACTCTCTCAATAATTGAATATTACAGTCAAAGAATATTAATAGTTTTTTTTAAATTTAAGATTGTTTTTTTTTAATTAATAAATTTAGTCTAGTGATTTTTCATAAAAATTCTATTTTCTTAATTTGAATGGAATATTCTGAATCTTATATATTCCTAGGTATACTAACAGGTTCACACCTGTTCATCTAAGTCTAATCTATTACCTTATATAAAGCCCTAGTAAAGCAATATGCAAGCAACGTGTGTGTGTATAGGACATGTGATGATATAAAACGTTTTAAACGACCCTAATGAAATTTAAAACATTTCTTGGAAATGACATAATAATAATAAAAAAAAGAATATTAATATTTTAAATTACTTTTTTTTTTTTTGGGGGGGGGTAGGAGAGTTAATTTTTTTATTTCTTTTTTATCGGATTTTTATGAGAATCATAAGACAGATTTCGATGTTTTTTGAAATTTTGACCTCAAATCCCATTTCGAGAGTTTTTTTTTTTTTTTTTTTTTTTTTAAACACTCACACATTTTTCTCATTCACACTCACACACAGATACACACAGTCTTTTCGGCAACTCAGGCCATATAAGACTTTTACGATATCCGTTATTGATTAATATACATATTTGGGGTCCAGGCATTCTTATTTAAGCCATCTGTATCCAAATGGCTTAAATAAAATCATCGGACTGCCTGGGTCCGAACCCGTGGGTCGAGATATCATTTTGCTTTCTGCGCTAAAATCTTCCTTAAATAAGTCTATAAAAAGTAAATTCGAAATCTATTTTTTTCTCAAATCAAAAAATTTTCAAAACCGTATTTCTATCAGATTTTCAAATTTAATTTAATTAAGATTTTCAAGTTTTTAATATAAAAATGTTGATTTCCAAAAAAACACATAGGGTCTACTAATCAATTTTCTTAAAATATTTTTCTAAAAAAGTATCACTCATTCCGTTAGGTGGGAAGCCCGCCGAAGACGGTAGTAATTTATTTTTCTTAATAAGAGAGATATGGATATTTAGTTGTCTGAAAATTTTCAGGATATGTATAAGAAAAGGCGAATGTCCACCTTATTCGTGCTTCTATCCTGCATAATTAAATCAACTTATAATAAATATTTAATAATTTATAGCTATATTAATTCTCTTTTCATTAATCAAGCCCGATGCCTGTTTTCTTTTAACACACACTTTTCCCATACACACTCGCACTCACACACCCACATACAGTACACACAGCATTTTCAGCAACGCAGGCTATATAAGACTTTAATATTTAGGCCGAATACTCGTATTTTTTATAAATATATATTGGGGGTCCAGGCATATTTATTTAAGCCAATTGGTATCCAAATGGCTTAAATAAAATTATCGGACTGCCTGGGATTCGAACCCGCGACCCTTGGTATAGAAGGCCAGCACGCCAGGAACTATCAATACAACAATGCCCAAGAGCTGATGCCTCTTTATTTCTGAAACAGACACATAATGAAGAATGGGACAAACTATAGTAAATATAAAATTAAATAAAAATTAATTTATATTTTTTTCTTTATATTTTAGAAGCGGACTAATCGTTTTCGAGAATTGACATAAATCCTGAGCAACGTACAATCATATCGGCAACGAGGCGTACTTGAAGGGGGATCTTCTCATCAAGGGAGTCACTACAGCTGATTGCAGAGCGTCACAGCTATATTAAAAGTCTGTATGAACATTTCCGTGAGCGTAGAGTGAGATAGATTTAGAATTTTCAAAATTCATTTTAATTTTCTCAATTCGGCCCTAATATTTTAAAATATTTTGACATAGGTGCATGGATAGGATGTTATTAATACAAATAATTCTCCCATTTCAGAGCCCCTTTTTTTAGGATGGTTATTTCTCAAGGTAATGAATGGGTGAATGTTGAATGTGCAAAAGGTAAATGAAATTGTCTTTAGGTAATAATGTCTTTAGGTAATAATTGTCTTTAGGTATTAAAGGAATCATGCACAGTTCTTCCAACTCATTCATTATCCAACGATGGATATCAACATCATCATATGAGACATTCAAGTGTGCATGTATTATTATTTTAGCTATTATTAGATATTATTAGGACTTAAGTTTTGCGTGTATGGGGATCTTTCTTTATCTTTCCTAACTGAATGATAATGTTTAAGAATACCCGCAATTCTTATTAGATTATTTAGAAATAAATAGGTTCTATATAGAGGGCGCTACATTTAGAAAATCTCTACGCTCACGCATTTATATATTAATGGGGGTATAGGTCTTCTGTGTCGGATTTCTTTGAAGTTCTCTTGAATGTTGTTCAATTGTGAATTGATTCCTCTATACTGGCATAGGGTATTGTTGTTCTTCTTCCACTTTAGTTAGGTAGGAATTCCCAGGAGAGGATTCATTTCGCTTTTGACCAATATACAAGGGGGCTAGGAGAATTCCTCTATCGTATGTTTTTCTCTTTCGCGTATTTGAGAGAAAGAGTGTTTTCTCTTTCTCCGGGGCTCTGTCAGTCAGTGCTGAGTTCTGGGCCTTGGTTGTTTCAGGACAGAATGAGTTAATGTTCAAGATGTTAGGAGTTCGTATAGGATGTTGTTAGCTTTTAGGGTTCTTTTTTTTCAGCATGCATCTTGAACAACGTCAATCTGTTTCTGAGATGAGCAATCAAGGGGGTTCTTCAGTATTGTATTGACCGGGCTTCCTTCCTAACTCGTGAATGATTATCAGATCAATTAACTCTGCTTCTTTTTAGCTCGCTACTAAATGATATTAGGTAGGTGGGCAGAGATTAATTGATCTGTGAATTGAGTATGTAGGTGTGTGTGTGTGTGTTTCTTTTCCTCTTTTATACTTTCCTTGGGTTTGTGGGCGCTTTTTCTCCGTTTCGTTTGCGATTTATGTTGAATGAAGGCTTGTCTGCCTTACGTGGAGTGCTCAGGTTTCGCGATCGTCTCAAGAAAGAAGAGGAATTGCATTTTAAAATTAGATGGCCGTCCCGGTCATAGATAGTGTGGGATTAGATTAGTTTTTAGGATCAAGCCCTCGTTGAGCCGAAAGAAGCAGTCTACAGAGTAAGTTAAAAGATTTTTCAATATTTTTCATAAAATATTTCGAAGCATCAATGATATAAACTAATCATTTAATTCCTATTTTGATTTAGATGGTTAGGGTGGTAGTGGAGGTTTTTATCGTCGAGGTTCTTCAGGGCATAACCAACTGGATCCTTTTGTAAGTAATATTAGGCTAAATCCAACAAGACTATTAAAAAACAGTTTATCACTTTAATAAATTAAATTTGTAATGGCTTTTTCTTTTTTTTTTTTAGTGTTAAAATGAAAATATTTTTTGGCTACAAAAGGCATAACTGAGCAAGAAACTATAAAGTCTCAAGATTAATTTTACTATAGATGGCGAGGGGCATCGAAAGACGCTTTCTCCTCCTTGGACGCTATACAGAGGGGTGCTGTTCGGTGATTTTACCCTCACCGCAACTCTACAGTATCTAGATCATAGAAGAAGCGTGTCTGCACTCTCATCTCTTCTAAAGGTACTATCATGGTCAATGCTCTGCCGAATTAAAATCAATTATCCCACCCAATGCAACATATACACATAACACAAGGGAGATATCGTCCCAGCATCCCTTATGCTGTTCAGATCACGACTAACAGAACTAGTCAATTCCAATCTTTCTTTGTCCCCATGACCTCCCTTGCTTGGAACAAGCTCCCTGCGTCTACCCAAAAACCTATAATCTTCAGACTTTCAAGTCTAAACTCACCAGACATCTTCTCAGTTCCCGCAGTTGAGTTCCCCTTTTATGCTTCTCCTTTATTTATCTATATTTTTTTAAACTATATTCTTCCTGGCTGCATGTGACCATTGGTCATTATAGGTCTTCGGAACTTTGCACCTATTCCAAAAAAAAAAAAAGGTTAATTTGTCAAATTCTCTCAATTTATTTGATGAATTCTCAAATTCAAAATCTTTTGTTTTTAGAAGTCGTTGGTTTTTGGTGTTAGACTACTATAGTCTTCATGTGTATAAAGCCCGTCGTACACGAGGACATTTTCAATTTCTGACATTTCTTGCTCCATAAAAATGGCTTGAAAAATGCCTGAATTTCTAGCTTGAAAACCTGTCATACACGAGGACATTTGTATTTTTGGGGCCAATTCTGCGCAGAAACGTCGCAGTTTGAAAATTTAAACTGACAGCTGAATCAAAAACTTTTTTAGGTAAAACTAGGACCGACCGAATATTCGGTTTGTTAGTTTCCAGTTTCGGCCAAAAATCATGGTTTCCCGTAGTTTCGGTTTGCCAAAAAGGCCGAACCTTTCCCGAAACCAGAGTCTGAAAAAATGGGATATGAGACTCGCATGCAAAAAAAAAGGCAAATTATTTGCACTTGAGGGAGAAAATTTTAGTCTCCCTAAAAAAGGTAAAATAATTTTCACGGGAGGGAAAAAAATTCAAAAAAAAAAAGGAAAATGAAAAAATTTTTTATAGGAAATACAAGTTTCGGTTTCGGTACGGTTTCGCCGAAACTAAGGTGAGGCCGAATATTCGGTTTCGGTTTCGGCTGAAAATCTTGTTTCGGTCGGACCCTAGTTAAAACTATAAGAGGCCCTTAATATACATAGAAATATATATTTATTAATAAAAAAATATATAGACATACATCATTTGAAAAATAAACTAAGAATTGTTTTTTAATATCTATACAAAGGATTTTTTGTTTCTTTTCGTAAATAACAAATATTACATGTACAATGAAAATTTTATTTATTTAAAATTTTGTTAATCATAAACAAAAATATAAAGAAATGAATCTTTCATATATTATACATAATATAACTTGATTGTGATTTTCAACTTGAAGATTATGGTTTATAACCATCTGAACTGAACTGAATGTTCAGTCGAAAATTACCTGCAACCAAAACTACCGTGTTTTATTTTATTATCTAACTCCTTGTATATTTTCTCCATATCCAATACCTCAACGATCTTCCCAGCAAAATTTTAACTTCTACTATTTTATTATCTATCAACATCTCAGTTCATCATAAAAAACATTTCCACAATTTACATTTAAATCATAATTGTTTGTTCAAATTCATCTAAAATAAATATTTTAGTTATTATCAAAGATTATATTCCAAATGAAAATTTAAATAAATAATAGTTATTTAAAACAAAGTATTCATTTACCTTATATAATAATATAAATATATAATATAGATATTGCTCTTATTTTATTATAAACTATAATTTCGAAAATAGAACTGTAAAAATATATTTTTATTAATTATTATATTCCAGAAAATTTAATAAATAATAATGAATTTAATAATTAATTTTACCTTAATTTTATTTTCCAAATGAGGTGTGTCTATATATTTTATATTTTTGTGATAATTTGACAATATAATTATTTTAAAGATCTGTCAACTCTGTCAAAAAGGAAAAATTCTAGGTTATGATGACAACAAATTTCCAAAACGGTGTTGCCAGATATGTCGATTTACTGCCACCCTCTTTGCGTCGAATTCCCAAGAAAATAGAACACGGCTATTTTTCTCCGATCAGACAACTTTTCGTCATACACGGAGACATTTTTCTTGACCGAGAAATGTCTTCAACCCATTTTCAACCGTTTCGTTTCATTCTGATTCGCCGATTTGGCCCGAAAAATAGAACAAACATTTTTTCAACCAATTCCAATCCAATTCCATTTTGCTGTCATACACGAAGACATTTTTTGACCAGAAATGTCCCAGAAATTAAAGCTCGACACCAAAGAGAGGTAGCCTA
This sequence comes from Euborellia annulipes, assembly GCA_023213315.1. Taxonomy (NCBI): domain Eukaryota; kingdom Metazoa; phylum Arthropoda; class Insecta; order Dermaptera; family Anisolabididae; genus Euborellia; species Euborellia annulipes. Next base: position 16,557 of record JAKCPI010013123.1, on the reverse strand, counting down.
ATTTTTCTTTCTTCATATTAGAATTATAAAAAAAAATTATTCCTAAAAAACTAAGAAAAATATTTAACCATTAATAATAATTTTATTTCAGTTTTTTTTTAATGCACCCTTCAAACATTGTTTTGGTTATATAAGTTTTTCTTTTCATCTTTAATACCAATCTACAGTTTATACACTTCACTGTCCAATCGGAGGTCCCTCAAAAGGCTAAAAGTTGGAAAAATTGGATCAGTATCCGTTTTTATGCTTAAAATATTCTCTAACTCTTTACAATTCCAAAAAGAATCAGTGATTTATTAACTAATTGTAAGTTAGGAGCAAGAAGATACAAAGTCACGCTTTTGAAGTGAAGTCAATAAGACTAGGTTACTGTACATGGGGTACCCAGATCAAATCTAGGGGGGATGGTCAGATCATGGTCGTCCAGGGGGCAGATCATGGTCGTCCAGATTGTGACATAGTTATTTTTTATATAGAGGGGTAAAGCCTTCGAATTAAAGGCCTAAAACCCTCGAGTCCTAACAAAAGAATCATTCCCCGTCGCCAACCACCAATTTTGTTTCGTTTCATCACTTTATAAGCATTTAATTTTTTTTTTGTTGTTCTAGCAGCTCCCCCTCTCCCCTCGCTGACGCCATGTTACTGTACTTGAATGAATTTTCAAAATCAAAGTTTAATTTTTCTTTGGGCCATAGTTTTTTGTTCCCATAACTAAAAATCTGGTGTGATGGACAGCACAAAACTTTCTTACCTTTCGTAAGAGAAAGTTGCGTTCTGTGCTTGTCACACCAAATTTTTTTAGTTATGGGAACAAAAAACTATGGCCCAAAGAAAAAAATTAAACTTTGATTTTGAAAATTCATTCAAGTACAGTACCCTAATCTTATATACCAGTACAGGGTATTCAGGGGGGCCCAGGGGGCCGGGCCCCCCCAAAGCCTTCTCCAAAACAAAAAAATACCTATTGTTTTCCCTAATGATTTTTTTTTTAAATAATTATTTTATTAACTCTCCTAAATTCTAAAATCTAAAAAAAACTTATAATTAATTGAAAAATCTCTAATATTTACGAATTTTGTATTAAAATTATTTTTTATTTCAAGAAAAAAATTTATTTTTATTTATTTTTTATTTGCAATTATTATATTATCTAAAAAAATTCCTCCACTTTAAGTTTCTTGAAAAGGGGGGTTCAAAACTTTTCCCCCCCCCCCAACAGAAATCCTCACGCTACTGTACCAGTACATCGAATTTTTGACATGATCGCAATACTTTCTCTATATTTTTCATTTATAGGGTAAGAGAAAGTAAAAATATATCCGTATATTTTTATTTTTTATTTAATCTTTAGGGGTCGCTAAAACTTTTTTTAAAAGTTTTGAGTTTTTGCCTTTTAGGGTAGGATGGTTGAAAAAATCATAGTACCCGTAGTTTTTTATTTTTGATATAAATTGTTCAATGAATAATAAGATTAAATAAGTCTAAAAGTATTTTAAAGTTTTCGTGTTAAGTGTATTTATCTCAGCCTTATGACCCGTTATAAGGAAGTGTTTTTTCAGGCATTTATAAGCAACCATCTTTTAAAAAATACAACCATTCATTTTTATCTTAGTTTCATATTTTGGTCTCCTTTGGCATAACATGTCACGCGAACAAATGTAAACATCACGCAATAACAAATTGAACCCCCCTCCCCTTTCCTCTTCCTTTGACTATACAATTGTATTTTCTTATAAGGTCAACGTTAATATATTTATTCCAATCGTTTCAAGTGTTCTACTACATAATAATAATAATATATAATTAATGCAAGTCTATTCATTCACATACTATGTGAAAAGACAGAAATATAATTAATATCTTTCTTTTCCTTAAGCAGAAAAAAAGTAAAAACCATTCATCATTCATAAAAAAAAAAATTATCATATATTCAGGTCTCTCCTTAGAGTGTAGAGGATCAAAGCAAATGATTAATTGATAATTTGAAAATTGTATCCATAACTTATTAATTAAAACAAAATGAAATCTCCTTTAATTTTCTCCTAAATATTATTTATTTCCCCAATTCTTATAAAGAAACTGGAAAGATCAACACATGCTGACACAAAGAGAGAAATGAAGGGGTATCTCTGTTTTTTTTTTTTATAATAAAAAAACATTCACACTTTTTCTCATTCACACTCACACTCACACACACATTCACTCAGTCTTTTCGGCAACTCTGGCCATTTAAGACTTTTAGACGATAAATTAATATATAAATTGTGGGTTCAGGCATTTCTATTTAAGCCATCTGGTATCCAAATGGCTTAAATAAAATCATCGGACTGCCTGGGTCCGAACCCGTGACTTTTGGTATAGGAGGTAGGCGCTCTAGGGTATCTCTGTTCTTGTCTCACAAAAAAGCAAAATTTGGTGTCACTTTCGAGGTTTTCAGTAAATATTTTCCAAGTGAGAAAGATGGTCTTTAAAAGCCAGGCAATAATTAGATCACTTTATCTAGCCATGTGCCGACGTTTCAGTGTCAATAAGACTCCTTCTTCAGGACAATCTGTGATTAATATATTAAATTTTTTTCCCAATTTCGTCATAGGGAATTTACATTTATAAATAAATATGCAGCTCGCAACATATATTATGAAAGACTATGGAGTTTAAGTCTTATTTTATACAAAAATAAATATGTAATATTCCTACGACGAAATTAAAAAATGTTATGACTTCTAATCACGTATTTTGAGAGTTAAACCTTTCACAGTTGTTAATATTAAATAAAAATTATTGTTTTTGTTTATAATATGGTTTGTGGTTTAGTTAGTGGCTGTAGATATTGCAATGTTGGGTAGCGAAGATGCAGCCAAAGAGGTTTTGGACCAAAGAAAAACACCAATTCCAATAGAGACGTTCCGGCGAAAATTTTATTTTGCCATCTTCAATCGTTCAGGAATTTTTCATGTTCATATTGAAACGCAGAAACGTCTCTATTGGAATTGGTGTTTTTCTTTAGTCCAAAACCTCTTTGACTGCATCCTCGCTACCCAACATTATAATATGGTTTATTTGTATAAAATACCACGTTTTGGCCTCTCATTCTATGACTTTTTACAGGTACAAATTCAGATACAATCACAAAGCGTCGTTGGGCAGCTTGATTATGTTTCAGTATTTAGATTGCTAGATGTAAGACGCTTTGAGATTGTATCTGTTGTATTTGTACCTGAAGAAGGCCACAGAATGAGTGGCAGAAACGTTGTTATGTATGTGGATGGGAAAAAAGTGTGGGTGTTTAAAAAAAAAAATCTTTACGAGTCGCTACCATTAGTCAAAGTTTTGAGTTTTTGCCGTTTAGGGTAGGATGGTTCAAAAAATCATAGTACCCGTATTTTTTTATTTTTTATTTAAATTGTATGTATGTTGTAAGATGTATTTTATTCAAATAAACCACAGTTTATCACAAAAGAAGAACTTTTATTTTATAATCACGTAATATACTGAAGAAGGGGTTGTATTATCTGCGAAACGCATACACATAGCGACATCTCTAATAAAATAGCCTGATTATTGTCCCCAAAATCTAATTTTATTTGACCATTCTTTTTACTTTAAATTTGGCTGTCATATTCATCTGCGTTTTCTCTTACCTCTATATATGTTAATATATAGAAAGAGAAAGTACACTATTGGATTCATGTCAAAAATTCGATGTCGAGATTTTGATGGATATACACGTTTTGAGGTCCCCTGAATCCAAAAAAGTGGTTTTCGCGACATGGTCTGTCTGTGTGTATGTGTATGTCTGCGTTCAATTTTAAGCATGAAGGAATTGAGCTAGGAGGTTGAAATATAATATTTAAGTTAGGCACCCCTCTGAGGCGTGAAAATAAGCTTTTAATCAAAATCGGCCAAAGAGTACTAGTTGGTACTTTATTAATGTACTTTTTCAGTTTTTTTTTTTTCGTTTTTCTCAAAATTCGCTCCAAAGATTTTGTTTAAAATTTATAAATCAATTATTTTTTACATGCTCTTTTTAAAATCTATATTCTCATTTTGGCATTGAAATCTTATGAAGCACACTTTACTCTTGTACTTCATAGGAAAGAGGAGAAATGGTTGCCATGGTAACAAAATTTAAATATTTTTCTGTTTATAAATTCTACATCTTGAATTCAAATGTACAGTACTGTCGGAAACTAAATATATCCACACGAAAAATCTGGTGTGACAAGCACAGAACACAATTTTCGATTACCGAATTTTCTACTCAAATAAAATAAAATCTAAGCTTACCTTAATGTAAAGCAATGAAGTTAGAACAATAAAAAATAATTTTTTTTTTTTTAATCGAGTTAGTAGGCCTACTTACTTCGTCCCAAATTAGATGCTATGAAGTATTATTTTTTTAAATTTGTTTTTCATTTCTGAGAGTTGGGGAGGGGGATGTAGCATTAGAGCCACTCTTGACTATTAATAATCCAAAAGCAAATGCGAATTTATTTTTCTGATAAATGCTAAAAAGTTAATACAATTCTTTCATTCGTTTAATTAAAAGACGGTCTTATTGGTATTCAAATTTATTCAAATGGAGATTGGAATAAGTTTATGATGGGAATAGGAACAACGCGAATAGCCTCCCTTCAGGGTATATGACCGTCATCGGCAATCGATAGTAAAAAAAAATTTCACCTCTCTTGTTTAGTTATTCGGTTCAATAAACTTTTGTTATGTTGAACTTTTGTTGAATAAAAGTTAATTATTACATTAATTCATGTATATTAAGTTATTTTGACTATCTTCCCAAAGATACCTTTTCTTTTTCAATCTTATGTGTCTAATAAAAAGCAAAATATTTGGGGTTTTCTAGAGATCTACTAACAACGAAATAATAAAGACTGGATAGCAGACCTTGACTGTTTGGGAAAGAAGAGCATGCAGCCAATAATTGAATCTCTATTTAAAAATAATAATCAACACTCTTTATAGAAACATCATCAACATCGAGCTAGATGATAATTTTCTAGCTTTGATGGCTGAAGATGGCAGGGTGGATTCTTGCCGAAACGTTTCAATAAAGAGTGTTTATAATTATTTTTAAATAGAGGCTCAATTATTGGCTGCATCATCTTTCTTTCCAAAATATTTAAAAATTAATTATAAATAAAAAAAAAAAAAAAAAAAAAAGAAAATAGAAATTGTTGACCATCTTCGATGGCAGGTATATCTTGTCCCAAAATAATTGATAGACCAATATCTCTTTTTAAAAATTCAAACCTTCCTATACCTACCCTACGACTATGAAAGATATATTAATAAAATACAACCCCTTCAGCTAATCAAAATGACCCTGTGAAAGAAGGTCACGACCTTATTTCCCTAAAACTCTCTAAATTCAAAACGGTCGAATTATACCTTTCATTATTTCAAAAATATGGGGATTGACTTCCCCGAGACTTTCTCGTATATTCTTTTGGAATTACGTCTGGGTGTGTGTGTGTGTGAACACGATTGCTTAAAAACCAAAGCAGCTAGATCGATGAAATTTGGTATATAGAAAATTGTAGATTTCTATCAACTTCTAACAATTTGGTAAATAGAAAATTTTCGTTAATTTTGATAAAAAAATTTTTTATCAAAATTAACGAAAATTTTCTATTTCTTCTGTGATTATTTCAAAAACTATCCAGTTTTCGAAAAAATGTCAAAGAATAAAAACTTTTTAAAATAGAGTATTTTATCATAATATAACAAAAAAATTGAAAATTTCAAAATTTTCGAAAAAACTTTTTAAGTAAAGTACTACTTCCAAGTGACGTATTTACTCCAAAAGTTGATAGAAATCTACAATTTTAGTGTAAGGAGCATATAGGGGAGACCGGGGCAGGTTGGCCCACTAATTTTTATTTCTTTTATAAAATTTTTTATATAATCATTTTCGTTTATGTTTTTATTTTAAAATGTTGGTGTAACCTTAAGCTACCAAATGGTCATCGTAAAAGTCTCCTAAATTGATGTTAAAATTAAAAAAAATAATTATTTCTAAAATATTTCGAGTGGGCCAACCTGCCCCGTGGTCGGGGCAGGTTGGCCCGGACCACGGGGCAGGTTGGCCTGGAAGGCATTTGTTATTTTTATATGAATAAAAATGCAAGAAAATAATTTAAAACAACCTAATTTTAACAGACAAAGTTTATTTTAAATTATAATTGGTTATTACAACAGTTTCAGTAATAAGTGAGTACTAAATCAAAAAAAGTATATCGTGACTTCAAGAACTTTTCCTTTTTCAGTTTTTCTTTTGTATTTACGAATCACTGTTATAACCGTGGTCCAGAGGTTGGAGATAAGAGTCAGAATGCTATGAAGAGCATTGCAGACACCTTACTTGGTCTTGGCAAGTTGGCAAAAAGAGTATCCCAACAAGGGTCCCAACTTTTCTCTCCCAACGCTCAATTTGTGCTCTTTTAAAAAATCTCTTAGCCCTCGGGGCTTCGTGTAGAGGTTATCGTGCTAACCATTTGGATACCAAATGGCTTAAATAAGAATGCCTGGACCCCCAAAATATATAATTATTAATACAACGGTTATCGTAAAAGTCTAATATGGCCTGAGTTACCGAAAAGACTGTGTGAATGTGAGTGTGAATGGGAAAAAAGTGTGAATGTTTAAAAAAAAAAAAAAAAAAAAAGCGGAAACACTTCATATCTTCCCGAAACACACATATTCAAAGAACTAGAACGTTTTAGAAAACAATAAGAACATATTCATATATCTGATAACAATTTCCCAAAAACAAACACACGTGCTCATTTATGAATCAAAATTTCCTCCAATAAACTCTCAATGACGGCCAGTATAACATCGATAATTATAATAATTTTTATTTTGTTACTTTTACATCATTCATTGCCACTAAAATTGAAAAGATAAAACAGGATTTAACGATTTCATACATACAATGGCAAAAAATCGAGTGGGCCAACCTGCCCCGTCATTTTTGGGCCAACCTGCCCCATCGTCATATTTGAAACAATTTTTATCCCGCACAAATCCCGTTGATGTTTTTTAATTAATATGCCATGGAGAAATAATCCTTATACTCTAACCTTTAAACATAATGCTCACTTTTGATCTTCGAAGTAACCAAAAAGTAGATAAAACAATTTTATTCAACTAATGAAAATTTACTCCAAGGTGCAAAAAACGAATAAATGACCCTAGCTCATGCGGATTTACTCCGATCGCTATAGTTGTTTTGGCGGAAGGTGTGTGGCAGTGCTATTAACCTTCATTCTGATCCGTATCACAATCGTCCAATTATTCTGCGAAATATCGCGACTGGGCCGACCTGCCCCGTGGGCCAACCTGCCCCGGTCTCCCCTACCAAATTTCATCGATCTAGCTGCTTTGGTTTTTAAGCAATCGTGTTTACACACACACACACACACACGACATAATGCCAAAAATGGTATTTTTGGATTCAGGGAGGTCTAAAACGTGGAGAAACATCAAAATCTCGAAGTCGAATTTTTTTACGATTACATAACTTTCTCTATACGAGAAAGTAAAAAGTTCTATTTTTGTTAGTCCGAATAAAAATTTAAAGATTCAAAAATTTTTTTTGTTTTTTGTTCACACAGATTTTGTTAGATTTCATTTTGATTTTACAAGGGATGTGCATGGCCTTCCCCTCACCGTTTTGAACGAAAATTTTTTACGTGTAGTACTTAATGAAAAACAAATTCTCTTAAAGGCACCGAGGCTTATCAAAATGTGAATGTTAGCAATGGCTTTATAAGACAAATCTTTAACATTTTTTTTTTTAGACGAACAGTTGAGAAGAGCATTCTCTCGCTTTAACAGAATTTGTTTTCCATTAAGTACTACACAAAAAAATTTTGGTTCAAAACGGTGAGGGGAAGGCCATGCACTCCCCTTGTTAGAGAATTTCAAAACCTGTATTTCTTGTGAATTCTCAATGAAATTTTTTCTATCATACTTGTTTTTTTTTATTCAATTTATAGCTAAATTTTTCTATTCTAACAGTTGATAGATAAGAATAGCCTCTATATTTGTGACCAAAACGTCACTTTTGGTTTAAGTAAATTAATGTTTTCTTTTCGAAAAATTAAAAATCATCTTACAAGTGAATAAATCCCAAAAATTGTTTCATTATTGATTAGATAATTAAATGGACGCAGAAGATTATAAATTAAGAAGCATTTCATGTCAAATCGTATAAAATTGTATTTCTAATTTTTGTGAAATTATTTCAGTGGTTTTATGGAAAAATGAAGATCACCTGTATTTTTTATTTTATTTTATTTGTTAGTCAAATCGAGGTTTTTAATTTTCAAAAATTTTGTTTGTATGTTGTTTATTTAATTTCCAAAAATGAAATCACCTTAAGATCTCTTGATCCAAGAACCAGCGCATCTCCAATTCTCTTCTTCTTCTATCCTCGCCATTATTATTCCCGCGGTGCGGGATCGGCACATCTCCAAGCCTATTCCTTTGAAATGATAGATTTTTTGTGATCAAAATGATTTATATATAAAATAAAAAAAAGGAATATTATTTATTCATCTTTATTTTGATATAACGATTTGTTTTTGTTTTCAGACAGACGTTTGAATATCTCTACTATTAATCACACATACAAAAATATATTGATTTAGTTCAGAATTATATTTTTGTTTTGCTTTTCTGTTGTGTGAAAAAAAAATAAATATGACCTCACATGTTTGAATCAATTTCTCTACCATGTGCCCACATGTTTGTATTTGTTTGTGTTCGTTTGATCTTCCCTCGCTTTGTGACTTTATTCGACAATCTCTAGTAAAATAAAAACCATTTGTGGAAGGAATCCTTAAACGAGGACATTAAAAAAAAAAAAAAAATTGTTGAATTTATTTCACCATCTAAAGCGAAAACAGGAACATCAATCAATAGAAGAGATATATTCCATTAATTCAGAAGACAAAATGGGTTTTTACTTTAATCTCTCTATTGAGCAGACACACGGGGATTATTCTCGTAAATATCTGATTTAACGTAGAGCCATACCATTTTCTCTTCAAGCTTAATAACTCATCTTAAATCACCGACCCTGCGATTAATTTTCTTGTCATAACAATTAATAAATTAAATATGCATTTAATATCAATACCTACATCCTTGAAATCCCGGGTTCGCATCCCGTCTCAAGTAAGAAAAATTTATTTCAATTAACTACCAGAAATAAAAAAACAGGTATTACCATGGTCAATGCTCTGCCGAATTAAAATCAATTATCCCACCCAATGCAACATATTCACGGAACACAAAAGAGGCATCGTCCCAGCATCCCTATGCTGTTCAGATCACGACTAACAGAACAAATCAATTTCATTCTTCCTTTGTCCCCATGACCTCCCGTGATTGGAACAAGCTCCCTGCGTCTATCTTCCCCAAAACCTACAATCTTCAGACTTTCAAGTCTAACCTCAACAGGCATCTTCTCAGTCCCCGCAGTTGAGTTTCCCCTTTATGCTTCTCCTTTTATTTTTATTTTTTTCCTGGCTGCATTATTGGTCATTATAGGTCTTCGGACCTTATGCACCCATTCCAAAAAAAAAAAAATTATGGGGATGGGGTTAAATGGCCTTAAATGCCAAAAAAGACTTTAAAACAATTTTTTTTCTATTTATCTGTCCTTACCAGCCCCCTCCACAACTACGGCTGTAGTAGGAATTTCGAAACAGCCTTCTAAAGATTAAAAGATAATCATTTTCCTTCCGAAATTTCTATTATTCTGAGTTATTCATTGTTGAACTTATTAGTTAGTCTATGAATTAATTCAAATTAAAAAATTTGTTGTGACTGGTCGTACAGCACACAACTTTCTCATACCTAATCGAAAGTTGTGTTCTGTGCTTGTCACTCCAGATTTTTTTTGTGCCGACATATGTATAGTATCCGCCGATTTATTAGAATTCAAGATATATACCCGTATTTATAGTCATTGCTTGAGGAACAAGAAATACTTATGCCTATATAAATGTATAGATATAAGGATTCCTTCTTCCTCAAGGGACGACTATGAATACGGGTAATAAAATTTATAAACATGGAAAAAAATTTATATTTTGTTTCGATAGCAACCTTTCTCCAATCTGTCATATGATAAGAGTAAAGTGGTCTTCTGAAGATTTTAATGGCAAAATGAGAATATACATTTTAAAGGTCATCTAAAAAATAATTGATTTGTGAATTTTAATCAAAATCGTTGGAGCTAACAGATAATGTGGAGAAAACCACTTTTTTGGATTCAGGGGACCTCAAATCAAAATCTTGAGATCGAATTTTTGGCATGAATCCAATACTTTCTAACTTTTTTTTAATTTAAGTAAGAGAAAGTAAAAAGTTCAACCTCTGGAATTTTTTTTAGGATTTCTGGAAAGACAAAAAGCTATTCCTCTTCTTTTCTCATTCTATCGTTTTACTAATTCGATAAGAAATACATCGGTCCAAGAAATAAGCAGAGGATTATTTTATTTAAAATTCTGCATCCCACTGGATTAACGTTTAAGCCTCTAAATTATCAAATGCATTTTACATTTCAGAAGGCTTATATAAGTTACAGCATATTGAGATAAGAGTTCCTTTAAAGAAATCTTTCCTTTTGACTACGACTATGCCTCAATGGAAGCAAAAATTGTGGTCTAACAAGGGGAGTGCATAGCCTTGATAACACCGATTTGAACGAAAATTTTTTTATGTGTAGTACTTGATGAAAAACGAATTCTGTTAAAGCCAGAGAACGCGCTTCTCAACGGTTCGTCTAAAAAAAATGTTAAAGATTTTGCCTGCATGCCTTAAGTCGTTACTAACAATAACAATTACAAAGGTCGCGATGGCTAGATCGGTAGGGCGCATTCTTTGTAAACAAAAAATACCGAGTTCGAATCTTGCTTTGTGCAACTATTTTTTTTTTTTTTGTGTACCATTACACTTTGCAAATGATTGCCGAGAAAAAATAAATCCCCCATAGAAGAGTTAATAGCAATAAATGAAGCTGAAAATATTGTCGTAACATGTTTAAAGTTCGGAAAATGAACGACCCAACTCTTTAAAACATAAATATTATTATAAATTTATTTGTGTCCAATTAATAGTAATATATTTCTAGTATAATATTAAATATTCCCTTATATTATATTTTTGACAGAAAGCATTCGAATTTTCTTTAAATATATGGATGTTGAAAATTAAATGCCAATAATTAAAAAAAAATTTTTTTTTTATTTATTTATTAATATTAAAAAATATTCTGAAACAAAAAAATAAATTACAAAAAAAAAAAAAAAAAAGAGTTGCACAAGACGAGATTCGAACTCGGGATTTTTTGTTTACAAAGAATGCGCCCTACCGATCTAGCCATCGCGACCTTTGTAATTGTTATTGTTAGTAACGACTTAAGGCATGCAGGCAAATCTTTAACATTTTTTTAGACGAACCGTTGAGAAGCGCGTTCTCTCGCTTTAACAGAATTCGTTTTTCATCAAGTACTACACATAAAAAAATTTTCGTTCAAATCGGTGTTATCAAGGCTATGCACTCCCCTTGTAAGTAGAGATAAACCGATCTTATGCTATTTAGTTGACCTAATGAAGGTAGATAAAAAACAAAATTCACAAACTTGAGCGTTTAAGGAACTATTGTGAAAAAAATTTATCGTATACAATAAATTTGAGGCCAGGTTATGATGTCTAGAGGGGGGAGGGGAAGGAAATGTTTCCTATTTAACAAATTTGTAAGTATGTTTATTTGTTGGTGGACCAAAAGCGAACATTTTTTTCAGTTTGTAGTAAATTTCTTTTTCAAGAAACTTTCATCGTTTAAAAAGAGAAGGAAAATAATACTGTTGTTTTTCTTAGAAAGGGGTGTCCTAATGATTTCAAATGCCAGATTTAATCTAAGAATAAAATAAAATGAGTAGGGGAGAGAGGGGTAATGGCGCTCACTGGGTAATGGCGCTCACCCCTGTAACTCTGTCAAAATAAAACTTAGCAAATCGCCACGGAGCGTGAAATGCAAGGGGAGGGGGTCTCTAACAGGCAACAATGCAAAAGGACAGTCAGCTTGCGTCATGTGACCGTGAAGTGAGTTTCTTCGTTTGTGGCCGCACTGATCTAATTTTCGGTGTCGTGTTTTTTGTCGATAAGTCCAAAATTTTAATGCTTATTAAATTTTTAATTTTACTTTTCTGACAATAAAACTATTCTATTCTGTGATAATGTAATCAATTTTCAACAATTGCAAATGATTTTTTTTTATTTCAAATTATAAAACTACCGTTTGGGGTAATACCGCTCATCTGAGCGCCATTACCCCTTAGAAAGTTTTTCAGACTGTGAAGATGAAGAGCAGCTTTGTGACGATGACAGTGATGATGAATTGAATGTGGATGATGAAAATTATAACAAAAGTATTATTTGCGAAGAAATTGGAAAAAATAACGAGTTGTGGTATCGCTGCACCATGACTGTGGGCTCATGCTATGTGTTCAGTGTGGGATTCGCCAGATGGATATATCTGTGCATGGGCGTACCCAGCGAGGGGCAGGGGGCAGCTGCCCCCCCCCCCTAGAAGCAAAAAAAATGTTTATAAAGTGATGAAACGAAACAAAATTGGTGGATGGCGACGGGGAATGATTTTTTTTTTTGTTAGGATTTGAGGGTTTTTAGGCCTTTAATTCGAAGGCTTTTCCCCTCTATATAAAAAATAGCTATGTCACAATCTGGACCACCATGATCTGCCCCCCTGGACGACCATGATCTGACCATGCCCCCCCCCCTAGATTTGATCCTGGGTACGCCCATGTATCTGTGATTCATGTGTCCAAAAATAAAATATTTCTATTTCTAATTTGTGTTACCTCTAATAATAGTAATTAGTTTATATTATAATTATAATAATTAAAGTTGATTTCACATCGAAGACTTTACTCTATTTGTTATATTGAAAAAGGCTAATCTTACGTCCAAATGGGAATAATTGATGCTAATTTGTGATTGTAGACTTTACTTTTATTGTATAAGATTGATCTCATAAATATTTCTTTAATTAAAATGTATCTTACATGTTATATTCCAAAAAACATGTTTGAGCGTTATTACCCCATGCCCTGAGCGGCATTACCCAAAGCCAGGGGCAATGCCGCTCAAACATGTTTTTTTAATATTGTTTCCCTACTACTAATAGGGCAAAGATATATGCTTTTGGTGTTAAATTGTTGATTACTCGATAATTAAAGTCTTTATTACCCATCTTAATTTGGATTTATAATAAATGATTTAAAAGATACACCATGTTTTCCTTAAGTGAACGCCATTCCCCCTCTCTCCCCTATTAGTAGGCACACATGAAGATTTTTAATCTTTTATAATATCAAATATTGATTTTAATTTAATAAAATCAAAAAACCTATACAGTCATATAGACTCTATATTATAGAGAGCTCTTTTCATCAATATTTAATGTTTATTTTGCATTATTGAATTAATTTCAAAAAATGCTTTTTATCTTAATTGATCTTTAATTTAGTAATAGATAGAGAATATTTTTTGATATTTCATCAATAATAACGTTTTTTTTCATCATTTTGTTATATTCATGGTGTGTAATAACTTTATCTCTCTTCTTCATTTGTATTTACAAATATAGGAATAGAAGGATTGACATAATAGCGTTTGTTTTTAATTCCAAAAATTTTTGTATCGACATTTTTTTAATAGTGTGAGGTGTGCGGTGGATAGCTGAGTAGTAAGGAATAAAGAAAGAGCGAATGCAGCTATTACTTTCTCTTACCCTATATATGAAATATATAGAGAGAGAAAGTATTTTTTTATTTCGTTTACACTTCAGCCCTGAGGATGGTCGCAAATCTGACCGAAATATTGGCTTGTAGTGCTTAAAAAACGAAATAAAAGTAGATGTATTCGCTGCTTTTTTATGCCGACATATATTTTGTTTTCGCTAATACAATTTTTTTTTTTTTCAATTTTCCCTCTCGGCTGATCAAGAGGTTTGGGATTTATAGTAAATACAGTATACTGGTATACCCAGTATTTGAAAAAATAAAGTTATCCGCAATCATAAATGTCAAAGTCCTATCAATAATTACTGGCGCAACAAGAAGCGTATCATTTCGACACATTACCTTCAAGTTCCACCATTCTTGGTTAACAATGTGCACAACCAGGGCTTTCTATGTTTTATGGTTTGGGAGATATTCGGCTGCAACTGAACAACCGGGTTTTCACAAAATGTCAAATAACGCCTAAACGGCTTGCCTTAAGTACCAATAAAGCCCCACTAAAATTGACCGGGGAATCCAAATATATAATAATATACAGGGCGTTCCATTTAAAAAAATATAACTTTGTATCGTTATATCCCTGTATATATTTAGCGATCAGTGGGGCAAATATTTTAAAATTGTAGCCTTAAAAGCCCTACACTTTACTGCAGGGCCAAACTTTAAAAAAGTACAACGATATAGCCACAATTTCCGATCCCGTACTAATGGGCCACCCGGGTATATAGTCTATATATTATTATATCATTATTTTTTAGTGCTCTGAAGATGGCTGTATGCCGAAAGTTCGAATAAATTGATTGCTTCAGCACTTTTGATTTTTATTCTAATAATTCAGAATCTTAATATTCAAGACAATCTAGAATTTTTATAGACTGAGTAAAACCCCTTGTAATTCAATATACCAAATAAGGGTCTATAGCCTATAACAAATTAAAGTAACGGGGTCATATTGAATCGGAGCTCAAGGGGTAGATATTAGCTTTGGTGCCCCGGGTTCGCTTCTCGTCCCAAGCAAGAAAGTTTTATTTCAATGAAGTAGCTATCAATGATTTGAAATAAATATGGACCTAAATGACCTTAGATCCTGAAAGACCTTAATAAAATAACTGCTTACCGTGACCAGAAAACCTTCCTCCTATAGCAAGAATCCTAATAAAATTTCAAACAGTGAACTTATTAATAGCTAGCTCACTAGCTCGGGTTTGTTGCATTCTTTTGATTCTTCTTATTTTTTTAACCAAAACACAAGCAAAGCACTTGAGTTTTTTTTTTTTTTACCTTTTTTTCCTCATGCATAAATAAGTTATTCCCTGAGTGAAATCGTGATTATTGGTCTCGTCGAGAGTAAAATCGGAAATCGAAAAGAAGGTCTTTTTACTGGCCAAAACGAGATGAATTCCAACTCCTAGGATGAAGTTACAAGCGCCCACTCTTTAATCTATTCACCCCCCCCCTCCACCTTAAGAGGTGCTGACAAGAATCTCCCACCTCTTATAAAAAGCCTGATGGAAATTGCAGATTTTAAAACGTGACTAATAAAAATTCCAAGTGTGAATTGAATAAAGTGTAAAAATAAATCATGCAAATTTATGGCTTCGCCAATCTGTCTTGTTAGGAATAAAAAAAGGATGGTGTGATTAAGAGCACATCTCAAAACTTCCTCTTAAGCTCGTTTTACATGGTCCGTGAAATTGTCCTATTCAAAATAGTTATCTCTAAAAATTACTTTAAAACTACTATTTTAAATAATAAATTAGCTCTTATTTTAGCCAATATGGAGATCTTTTTTAGTAGAAAAATATTCCTAAATTGTCTGCAAAGATAGTAGGAAATAAAAGATGAACTTTTTTCACAAATGCGCACAAGACTCTTCTTCATTTACTGATACATTTCAAATTTCTTCTTCCTCATATAGTGCACTGCAAAAATTTGTATAGGCCAAGAATTTAGGTATCCTAAAGACTATTTCAAATATTAATACATTCATTTAAAAATAAATTTAAATGAGCTGGAGGGGTGAGAGAAATCGAAGTTTATCATTCAAAATTTTGTTAATTTCTATTTTTCGAATTTATACCTTAAATTAATTTATTTTATACATATACCATTTTATAAAACAGATGTATTTATAGCGATGAGAAGTGGCTGTAGACTATAATTTGGATATAGGAGATGTAGCAGCAAGGGAATTGAATAAAAGACTTATTTAATTAATCAATCGTCGACGTTTGATTGTAAGAAGCCCTAAGCGAGCAAGTCACTCATAATACATATATTAGTCATTAAATAAATATTGTTTAATTTCCAATGACAATTAAAAATAACTGCTAATCTTGTATTCTCACAATTAATCGTCCCTTGACCCGTGGCTCAGAGGAGAAGACACTAGCTTCTCGCGCCGGGGGTTCACCTCCGTCCCAGGAGAGAAACATTTATTTCATTTGATTGGAATACAAATCATTTGAAATAAATAGGGATGGGGTTTAATTGGCCTTAGATGCCGAAAAGGACCTTAAAAAAACAACAATTAATCGTCCTGATGAAGGCCGTGATTTACGACCGAAACGTCGACTATTGATTAATTAAAAAAATCTTTTAATTTGAATTCCCTGGCTGCTACGTCTCATATATCCAATAGATGTATTAATTTTTTAAATCGAAGTCGTGGAGAAAAACGGCCGGGAAAGAGACTCTATTAA